>JAOCPS010000030.1:538194-549108 GCA_025505425.1 Graphium colonna | reverse complement strand
ACTGAAATTCAGGTAATATTTGGGTGGATTAGAAGCCGACCCCAAGTAACTTGGGAAAAGGCTAGGAGGAGGAGGAATCCAGAGTGCTTAAGTGGTGACGATACACATACCATGTCTCAGAGGAGTACAGTAGATTTGTCAGCACAATATCCATGTAAATTGATACCTTGGTTCAGCACACAGCTTTCCAAATGCGGCAGATGCTATACTAATCCTGCTGTTGATGTTGCTGTTTTCTGTTCTTGTCGAATGCTGCTCTGATCACTTGTCATTCACATCGAACCAATCTTCATTGCGACGGCCTTTCTTACCTATAGTAACTGTGGCGGTTTCCATAAGATGAGGAGACAAAACACTCCAGGCAGCACCGGTATCACCTGATTCACTTATGAGAGACAATCCCTGAGACAAGTGGTCAGCGTATTACTTCCTCACATCGCGATCCTTTAGCCTGTCCACGTTTACAGACGCAGGCTTTTTGACGAAAGATCTACGAGGGCGATGGAGGCGGAGTCGCAACTTCGTGACAATAAATCTGTGGTCGGTCCAAAAGTGCGCAACACGCATAACGCGAGTGCTTTGCACGTGACTAATGTCTCTCTGCCGCACGATAGCATATTCGATCAAATGCCAATGTTTGGGTCGCGGGTGCATCCACGTTGTCTAGTACTTGGCTGCAAGTCTGATAATGGTATTCGACATTACTTATACTATTGCTTTTGAATATCTTTATATTTTATTCAACTAACCTCATAAATGAGAAAGGTTCTTAAAACGTGTGAATTATAGTTAGGAAAGAAAATAATGTGTTTAACCTTACGTAACTGAACTCCTAACCAACTGGTTCCTTCAAATAAAATTTAATATGTGTGTTCAGGTGAGGCCCAGAATTGTTTAGATTTAAAACTGATAGTTGATTTCGATTTATTTCTACCAACTAAGCCTTTGGTTTGTGCTAGGATATGGTTCACGACAATAGTGGAATGGCGGGATTTGAACCCTCGTGATCACATGTCCGTATCCTTAACCAATAGGCTATTGGTGCTTCATATATACAGGGTGACTAATGAGTCACTTTCAATATTTCAAGACGTTATATGTAAGGATTATATATGAAGACCAACGGTACATTAAAAGTAAATATTAACTGACCGCTGACTAAATTTAATCGAAAGTCGAGTAATTAATTATTTACGAAATCCGTAGTCATCCCAGCGGACACGGCGCGAGTGGCCAGTTTTTCGGGTCAGTGAACTTCGTCAGCTGGCCATCTGTTCGCTGGCGGCATCGTATCCACGCTTTATCTATTTATTTGTAAATTTGAACGAAAATGATGCCCCTAATTTTATTACATACAAAAGAATGACAATCAGGTACAGAGTACTCTAATATCATTAGTAACCCACCAGTCACCTGTATATTATATGAGTTAATATAATAAATTTTTTTAACAGTTTCAGGTGCCGATCGTGCAAGAGAATTAGCCAAGCGTCTCGGCCCGATCAACATGCCGCCTGGCAATGAGAACAGGCTGCTAACTACTCTCACTGGTCAGTAACATCAATTTCACCCATAATTTTATCCCAGATCATGATAAGTTGATACTGGTCTTGTTGGAAAATAAATACTAAATCGTCTTCTTCCTTCTAGCCTTATTCCCAAGTTACTTGGGGTGGCTTTTAATCCAACCAAATATTACCGGAATATCAGGTTTTACACAGAGCAATAGGCATCTGGCATCCGCAACCCAAAAGAATAAACTGAATTTGATGGATGGATTAGTTGGCAGGATATTTAAACGCACTCTATAATGAGTGTAAAAGATGTTCTTGACAACCAGGACCAACTTTTTCCATGCCCATCTGAAGGGTGGATTGTAAAATAAATACTAAATGTAAATAAAAAAATAAATAATAAAAATAATATCTATACTTATATACTAATAATATAAATATTATAATATACATTCGTGTTTGCGCGTACACTTGTGCACTATAATATCATCTGTGCCATTGATTGATCTCTGAATAGATTGGCCACTATGGTCGAAATTCGGTCAGGAGTGCTTATTGATACTATAAATATTAATAAAATAAAGGGGAAAGTTTGTTATTTCCCCTGCTAAAATATATGGATGGATTTGAATGAAATTTGACACAAATAGTTTATAAGCTGATTAATCCAGCAGCATCCATAATATACACCTCAGCGGCACGATGATGACTAGATTGGCTCACTTGCTTGGCTCTTGGCTGATTCCCGCCCAAGACAATTATTTGTATGTGAAGTAAAAAGTAGTAGTAAAGTAACAATCAAGCAAAATTTTTGCAGTCAGTACCACTATAAATGTCATTCTAGTCATGTCAATATGGCCAGGTAGTAGAATAAAATTATGACAAATAGAAAAAAATCAAAAGTATTACAGTATTAAAAAAATAGTTTTCACTTTTTTAACAAGGCTTGCTATTAATGCGTGTTGTTGATTAAAATTTTTGCTTTGTAATCTATTATTACTAAAGAAGCATATGTGGCAACATTATATTCGCAGGTCGATCTCTGAAAAGGCTAACTGATGTGGACAACTGCATAGAAATAACTAAGAACCACCCGGACAGTTCTGAGTCAGAATCATCTTCAGAGGAAGACAGTGATTACGACTGATTCTTTTAAGTGGTCAGGGAATAAACCATGGACATTCATCCCACCTACACGCAGGTCAAGGAGTCTTCTCATAAAACTTCCTCTTTTATAGTATATTAATATTGAGGATTTAAAGTGGTAGATGGATGCAAAATAGGCTCAAGTATGTACGGTTTAAGAGAATACTTTACTAGTCCTTGTCTATATACTCCAAATGTTGTAATGTTGTCTATAAATGTGCTGAAATTAAATATTCTTCCGTTTAAAAAATTATATTCTCACTCATCCGTCATCTGCATATATATTTACGATAATAGACTGATACGTTTTCTCTCTAATTTAAGACTATTAATGTGTGTATTACAAAACTTTATTTAAACGTTAAATTAAATAACAATAGATGTGTTGAATTATGTGATCACTTGTCTATTTTAAAATAGTAAAATATTGAAATAATATACTGAATGCAGGCTTTGCTTCATTTACATGAATCAAATTTATACTTTTCAAATTTAGGCATCAATTAAAAAAAGAAGAGTAATATTCCTGATTTTAAAATTAATATTTATAATAAAGAGATTGTTACAATAAATCAAATGAATACATCATTGTCAGTAAGCAACACTTTTGTTTTTTTTAAGTTAAATATGGAAGTCACAAATCTTTTTCACATTGTACAGTATTAAATTAGACTATTGATATTATTAAAGTTCGATATTATATGATATTTAGAGTTTCATGCTTAAATTAAATTTTACTTTTATGTATATATTTACAATTATTATTTTAATGAATTCAAAATCTGACTATCTATTGTAGATCCGGTAATTAAAAAATAAATCACAAAATGATACTTTGATTTTTTGATCATTTCATTTTACTTTAAATAATATTCGCATTGTTTTAAAAAGAATGAAATTACAAATAAAATGAGAAAGTTTATTATATATTTTCAACAATTCCAACAATTATATTTTGGATAAAACATTAGATATTTATGGGCATAATTTCCATAGGCCAACCCTTTTCTAAAGTAAATTATAAAGTATCATCATAGTACTTCAATAATATATTTTTATCTTAGAGTATACATGTGTTGAGGGTAAGTAGCTGGGCGTAGTCCCAAAGTAAAAATTTATAACCATTTTTTTTTTACTGATAATATCAACCCTTAAGAAATGTTAAGTTTGTTAGCGCTCTATGGCTACTTATGTATGCTCTTAAGATTTTTTGCAATGTCATAACTGTCCAATAAACATTCAACTAATTGGATATTTTTATAATTTAGCTTGTAAGATAATAATTTGTTTCTCATTTAGTGACTTAACTGTCTTAACTCCACTTTGTATCCTTTCTTATAGTTTTGCATTGTAAATATATTGTCTCTAAACATTACAATGTTAATGTAACCACATCTAAGTAAAGGCGATGTATTTTCGCCTTTTTTATTATAAGTACTTCATTGTGACAATGTCTCTGTTGTATGTATATAACAATGGTTGTGAATGTATGTTATTAATTGTTATTCACACATACTGCATAGGTCGGGCAAAACTGTAATATGCTTATATTATGTTGGCCTTTCATAGTCTGTGCATATCATACTGATTGTATTTATTTTGTAATTGATATGTAATCATTTTACTTGCAGAAGTATACATGATATGATATGTTTTTTTAAAAACTATTATATATTCAAGCCCGATAGATTTAACCTAATGTATTTATAATCAAGGGGTTAAAATCAAAAACTTCACCAATCTTGATTCAATATCTATAAACACTGTACTATTTAGATTTGGATGAGTTTCAGTGCATTTAAAATTTGTCTAGACTATAAAATATAATCATTCATAATACTTAGCGACATATTTAACAAGTCATACTGCCATTAGTCGCTCAATAATTTGCCATTGTAATCTAATATTCTTAGATGACCACATATGTGTTTCCAACAGTCTGAAACTTTATTCTGTATCCTTCTTGATTCCTACATTTGTAACATCTAATACAATTGTACATTGTAATAAAATAAGGGGCATAGTTTTCGACCAAATTTTCCAATAAATATATAATAACTACACATGTCTTCGAGGTTTGAAAGGGACTCATCAGTCACACTGTATGTGTTGTTGTATTTTGTATGAAAGAGCCATCACAGCATTGTTAAAGGTATCCAGAAAATATTAAGAACAAATCCAATATTTGTTAAAACAACAATAATTTCGTGTTTAAATAACAAATAATTCAGTTTTCTGTCTTGATACTGGAATAGTTTAATACTTTTTAATTATGCTATGATGACTGAATACAGACAAGTTAATTTTCATGAAATTATTATTCAGAATTATGAGTTTGCTTAAATAAAACAGTATGACTTGACAACATGTACAGCATATGCCACATAAAGTTAACTATTTTACTGTAGATAAAGGAACCATACTGTGACAAAACTTAGCATGATTGTAATGCATTTAATGAAGTGGTACTGAATAAGTATGTGTATAGACTTGCCATCAAAACTTATTTTTTAGTTATGACAAATGCATGATGTAATAATAAATGATGATGACTAATGGAGTTTATTTTATTTACTACAACTTGTTTTAAGCAAGGGAAGTGCTCGAAATTTTAGTGATCAACTAACGGTTTTGATGTTTTTAACTTTAATTTTTGTTTAAAATATAACACTAAACTTTTTCTGTAAATATCTGGAAAGTAATAATTAATTTAAGGAAAAAATATATATTTTTAGGATAATTGTTAATTTCATAATTTTGAGAGCATCATAACCGCTCCAAGCACTTGCTCACATCTCTAATTCAGTCAACATTTATAAATATATAAATAAAGTTTGTGTAAATTGTATATATATTTCTTTAGTAACATTAATCAGAATAAGTACTATGCTTGTACGTGCTTAAGCATACTCTTAAAATTGTTCTTTAGAGTCTAAATCTTTTTGCCAGTGTGAAATGGTTTGTGATGGAAAAGGTTTAATGGACTTTTGCTATGGGTTCACTAATTGAGATTTGTAGTTGTAATACTTTATAATTGACGAAGACATTATTGTTTCTTAGCCATGGAAGCCAGTTAGAAAGACACCTTTTGGTCTACATTCATGAAGTATGTGAACATCTCCCTGAGGGCGTAAAGGGATCTCCTTATATTTATTGTGTGCTATAGCTAAACTTCTCCATACATTTAAGGGAGTATTTTGAATAGTTTGACCACAATTTTCTCTGCCTATGTCCACAAGAAGTATGCATGGCTTGTGAATGTGGTCCTTTAGAGATTTCAGTTAAGATGACCCCCTCTACAAGTAATCCAAATCTATGGACAAAGAAACCACTAAACAGTAGTTCTCCATACATATAATGGCAGAATTTGAAAATCATGCATCAACTACATCCACATAAAGATATGCAAACTTCTATAGAATGTGTCTGTGTGTTTATATCAATATATTAAAAATTATATGATATTGCAAACAGACTAATTTGGAATTGGTTTGTTATAAATCAATTAAATGCATTCATGAGGAAAACAATGTCTTTGTTGATGATTTGAGTTGGTTTGTGTAGGATTGAGTTTGCAAGAAAATTGTAGTAAATTACACCTCCCATGTATACAGGAGTTCAAAGTGTGGAGTCTGCAATTGAGCCATGGTGCATGTAGAATGTTAAAAGGGAGCATTTTTTTGTCCAGTTGGTTCCAATTTGGTAATATTTAAGATATTGGTTTAAAATGAATATTAAATTTAAATAAATAAACAACAAGAATTGCCCATAAATTGATTTTGCATTATAAGGCATGGTTTATTTTAAAACTTATTTTTTTAGTCATTATTTACCATGTTAGGTGATAACAAAAGAAACACTAAAAGAACAAAAACATTACTTATGTAAAAATAATATTAAAATGTGAAGAAAAACTTTTGGGTCTTTTTCACAAATATTAAGCTGCTGTAATATTGAGGGTGAATGCACAAAGTTATTACATTTATATAGAATGCATCAAAAATTTATTAAATTTAAAAGTCATTACACACAAACATCCCATATGTTAAGCCATTTGCTCTTAGAAATATTAAGCTAATTGACAAGTTTAATATTTACTAAAATTACATATAAAAAGTCAAACTACGATTGTCATGGGAAGTCCAGTTTTATTTACATTACCAAGATTTGTGCACAAGGTTTGCAATAAGTCAGGGTTTTGATTCTAGATACTAAGGAAATGTTAAATCAGCATCTAAGTTATGTTATTTATCAAAAACCATAATACTTACTAAGTATGAAATATGTGCAAAATAAAAATAGAACCAATTATTCTATGAAATCTTTTACAAATGTTACACAGAACAATCTGTTTAGTCAGGAAGTAAATCTTTAAAACATTTTTAATTTCCTTTCAATTAATATGCATTTAAAGTAACAAGAAGTAAGAACAACAAGAAAAAACTTTTTACATCATTTAAAAGTGTCATAAATTACAATTAATGAAATATACATTTTTCTTAAATGGTCACAAGGTATACATATCTTCACAGTCCGTATCTTTCTCAACTGGAGGTCTATGCAGGCCCTTTTCTTCCATTAAACAATCCAAAGACAGTTTTTCGACATCATCCCATGATAATTTATTAAACTTGTTTTGAACTATTTTCAGTAGTTTGTTTGCAGTATTTGAGGCATCTGTATCATTCATACCTTGCTTTTTGAAATGTTTAACAGAGACTTCGTAAAGGCCTTCAGGTTTCTTAACTACCAAATTTAATTTTGTTCCGTTTTTGATGGAGGGGTAAAATGCGATCGTTTGGTCATCAGCCAAAGTCCTGCCAAGTAATAATAGTTTTTGTTGTCCAACTGGAATACCTAATTTTTCATAAACTTGTCGTTTTATTTCAGTTATAAGCGTCGTCGATTCAACCTGTAAAATATCATTGTTATATCATTGTAAAAACTTACTTTTGTCCCCATTTAAAAATGTAAATATTGTTTACTTACATCTAAAACGCACTCGCCTCCTTGTAATTTTTTGACTATAATCTGCATTTTTATATTTTTAATGTTTTGCAAAAGTCTGACAAATAATAAAATTACCAATCAAATTTATAATGTAACAGGTATGAATAGGTACGAATATATATGTATTAAGAAAATGGTATATTTTGAAAGTAATCAACACATTTCAACATTCGTTTTCGTTCAAATGACAAATATAACATGTATGACAGTGACATGTGATCAATAATTTGCAGATTGCGAAGTGACACTATAACCCTGAAAGGTACTGCATGCAGCTGTAGCACTTCGAATTGTGCTACAAGTAACTCAACGATACGTGTGGCTTTAGTGGACTAGGCTTTGACGCCGTCTTTTTACAGGAGCTTTATAATATGAATAATTTACTAGTTCATTAAATAATTGATTGAATTATAGTGAATAACTAAGAAAGTTCTACTAAGAATTTTTTTTAAAGTTTATGTAAATTTGCTTATTAAGGTTTATTAAAGTTTTAAAATTTAGGTCAAGAATGGTAACGGCTCTGCAATAAAAAAATCATTGTTGCTGCCTTACGGGGATAAAACAAACAGATGATATTGCGCTGTCACAGCACTGAGCAAGTAATCACTACGTTATAATATGGAATGTTATAATATGGTAAACAGCACAACATTGTCAGAAACGATCTTTTATTCATTTGGTAGCACTTAGTGTTAGTTAAATGTATAGTATTACGGTATATGCCATATAATACAAAATAGAGAAGATAAAAATCATTTTATTAATTATATGTATTTAGCTTATTTAGTAACATTATCTTAATGAAATTTAAAAGAATAGATTGCGAATAATAAAGATATAATATTTTGGGCGTAATAAATTAAGAATTTTCACTTTTTATGCCTGATGGGGTACCAGCAGATTTAATGTAGATAGTATTATGATAACTGTCGCTTTACACGCAGGGTTAATTCATTTATTAAGGTACAAATATTTTAAAAATTATGCTTATTATAGGTTGATTTAAAAGATAATATTTAGAATTAATTTAATTAGAACATCAACAAATCATAAATGAGGATTATACCTGGCCATCTAGATTTACATTTATAATGTTTAAATAAATGACAACAACTTCAGCCCTGTGCATATAAGTTTTCGTAAATAAATTAATTACCTTGGAGATAATACTGTGCATACTTCTGTAGCAATGGATTCAAAAAACTTTTCAATAATACCAAATTTATATGTTGGAGCAGCAAACATATTACACAAAGAATTTTCTTACAGAACCATGAAAAGTCCTGTAATAATTTTTGAAGCAAGTGATATTAAGGGTAAAAAACCAATAATATTTTTCTATTTTTTATTCAAATACGTAACAAATGTAAGAAAATTTGAAATAATGTCAATCTAGGTATATACAAAACCTAAAATACTTATTTGTCGTGAGTTCATTTTATAGACGAAGATATTGTAATCATTTTGTTTTAGAAAACTAAAATATAAAAAAATAACTTTGGTTTTAGGTCTTTTAGTATTTTGATCGCAGCGCCACCTATTGGTGCCATCACGTTTACAGACTTGGCCCGGGTCCGTAGCCTAGGAAACGGGTGTAGCTACAGACAACAACACTGATAATCGTGTTACATAAAATTTTGCGCGATTTAGTCCCAGAAATCGTATTATATGCTTAAACACATCTTTGAAGTAGTTTATACTTCTCTTAATATTGTGCTAATATTCCATTATAGTGATGATTTATTTGACAGCTTAGTTTCGCTGGCAGATTGTCTTGGTATTGTACGTTTTAATCCACAGTGAAAACAAGGTAATGTACCTGTTGTAATGGTAATATAAGGTAGATAAGTCCCGCCGAGCAATCAGGCGTCCTTCCCGGTCCCCTCGCTTCGTCCGTTTGTATCCCGAAAAAGCGATTAGGTATCAATTTTATCACCGCTGCGAAAGCGGGAGGGTCGGGAATAGGGCCGACGGTGCCTGACACGGCCGTCCCGAAGTAAATAGACCTATATACTCGGTTACTGATTAAGTACAACTATCTGTAATCTTTCCTCAATATTACAATAGCGACAGAGCAGTACTACGACATGATACATAATTTTTTTAAACAGCATATTGTAATTATAACAATGTCAACATGCAATGACAATATTATAATCCTCAAAATATTGTTATTATCAAGCAATTTACCAACTTAAAATGTCTATTACCAACAAAGTACACACTTATGCCATGCTCATTGAACAAATGTTTCCTCAAATTGTATATACAATAAATTTACTTAATTATAATTTCTTCTAACAAGAAACACAACACCATTTATAGGGTATAAAATACATAACTTATTTCACACAAAAAATATTTACATAAAATTTAGTACAACATAAATAACAGTAATGACAAAATGTTAAGCAAATAAATAAAGGTAGCCAACATTATCAATAACACTAGGGTAATGTTGTTCAACCAAGCATATTGTACTAACAGCAGGTGACGTCACTGAGCCGTGACATGCCACCTGCCCTCCCCCACCAACAAAGCTAGCGCACTCAACTCAGTTCAGTCAAATTAAAAACGAAACTAGAGAGGACAAGATACACAGTAATCTGCACCATAGCAACGGTTTGATCAATACTCCAGTCGGTGTGTGTCAGCGGTGGGACAATGTGTTGTTAAATAATATCAGTGCTTAGTGAAGTTTGAATTTAAAAGCAGCAAAAATGTCTGAGATGGGCTTTGAGAATGTGTTCTATTTAGAAAGTGAGTGTTGTATAGTCTTGATTGAAAGTAAAGGGACACGGGGGATGAGGTGTTGCTGGGTTACGCTCCCCAGCTCTCCGCACCCCGAGCTTGGGGAAGATCAATAACATCTCTCTCATCTTGGAGAGTGTTATGCAATCTTGTTTTATATAAATCTAAACATTATATTGTATATGAAATTATACTATTTAATATTTATTTATTATTCAACATTATATATTTTATGAAGCAAAATGTTAAAATTTAAAATAGAATGAGAATTTCATTTTGAAATATCTTGATTTTGAATAGTAAATATATCCTATTTATTTCAGTGTATTCAATATTTGGTAAAATACATAAATAAATTTAATTAAAAATATTAGAATTAATAAATATATAATTGTTAATAAATTTTATTTGCAATCTATTAGGGTGTTATTAAGGATTAAAAAATTTACAGAAAAATATTTTAATATTTTCACTTGTGACTTGTGAAATTTAT
>JAOCPS010000030.1:480660-494568 GCA_025505425.1 Graphium colonna | reverse complement strand
AAGGGCCTTCTGTAAACACCATCTATCTCTAAAAAGTAACGCTTCAGCGTTCTTTATGAAAATTCCAAGAATCTTATACGATCAATAGAAAATTACGTTATAAAGACCGATACTTGCTGGAAATTGGAACCAAATGATTAATTAGTAAACCTATGACTGTTCTACGACAAGGACCAGTTCTTATTTTAACAAAATAATAAGTATGAGCCAAACCCCGACTATATTAATAATATATAACAACTATACTATAGACTAAAGTAATGTTATTTAAATTTGGTTAAATGAAACTAAAATTGAAACTGAAATTGTTGCAACAAAGTTATTTGGGATGATAGGGATCGTAATCAATTACAAAAGTATTATAGTTTGTTAAATATTATGTTGCAAGATCTAGAATTTTTTTTCAATCAAATGAATATTGTAACATAATGTGTACAAATGTGAATGTTTCAGATAATATGTATAATAATGTATTTAGTGTTTTAAATGATGATTTTCGATATATGTTAAAACTGCGCATCAAGAAGCTCGTAATAAATTAGATTTTTTTTTAGTGTGGCTGAAAAGCGGGGCAATAAGAATATAGATAATTTATTCACGAAGGAATTCAAGTTAAATTCAGCGATTGCTGATTACCAAGTACCGGAAGGGAGCATAGGTTTCTCAGCCCAAGAGGTAAGTTTCTAAGACCAATCTCTGATTCGTTCTTTAGTGGAGGGCAAATCTTCTGGGCATGATGGCCTCTGCATAAAACACCTACAACATGCGGGCGATCAGTTACCGATAATCCTGGCTATGTTTTTTACGCTCTTAATCTGTCACACATGTTTGCCAGATAACTTATCTGGAATCATGGTGGAACCAATCATTAAAAACAAAAGCAATAAACGCTTTGATAAATCTATTTACAGGCCAATATCATCTACCACAGTCATCGCTAAAGTACTGGATAGGCTACTCGATGGATATATGTCGAAGCACATTCGAATACACGTCGATTAGTTTGCCGACGATTCTATTACTTGAGAACACCGTCCAGTATTATACAACTCGTAAGACACCTGAAGTAGCTTGTAACTTGGATCAGTTCAAAGCGTTCGATTCTGTCTATGATGGTAAACTCTGTTATTAAAAGTAATAATAAACAACAGTTCCGAAATTGAAGTTTAAAAAATTTGTATAGTTGCCAGCTAACAGTCAACACTGTTAGATGGACAGGGTGCGCTCTGATGACCATGACCTTGAATGTGGAGTGAGACTGGGTGAAATAACGTCATTCCGTCTCTTTAATATTTATGTGAATCGGCTGATTAAGAAACTCAGCGATACGAGAGTCAGCTGTTATATAGACGGAGTTCGTTTAAATACCATAAGCTATGCTGATATGGTTCTGCTTTGCAGTACGATTGAAGGATTTATGCGAGAGGATGGCCTTAAATATAGTGCCAAAAAGAGCGCGGTTATGTTTTTTACGGCCGGTTCGAAATGTCACTGAACAGCGCTTCTCTTAAGGTGGTAGATAAAATACCTTGCGGTGCACTTCGTGTAAAGTATAACAACGTCCTCAGAGCAATGTTTGCTAAAGCAAAAGTCAACGTTTTTTCTGCTGTAATGTGATATAGAAGCGCTTTGCTATTAACACGCATTAACGCGAGTAAAAACTAAGTGTTTTGGCAGCCAGATGGGATAGTGCATTTGTGCGTTGATTTAACTACTTGCAGTGTAACATCCAAGTGGCTGGCGGGCTAGTTATTTGGTATCTTCTTACTCACATATTGTTAAGTTTTTGTCTTACTGACCATACGTGGATTGTAAAATGTCTGAAAAAAATACACATTTTTATTATTACACATCATGAAATATATTATATGAAATAATTATTTATTTCACCCACATTGTTAGATTAACCTGTGCAAAAAAAATTAATGCTCGAGTTATCCCTCTCATTTTAGCGAATTTCAGGTATAAAATGCGTAAAATAGAGCATTCGAAATGGAAAAAATAGACACACTACAAAAACACTGCGGCGACGATTGTGATAAATGTATGTTTTCGTAGCATTTTTCCATTCCCATTTTAATCATTGTTCGCAACGTGTCCACTACATATAAACAATATTTTTGTACAGAACAAATACTGTGAATACATAACGCTACTATGGACGGACTTTTAAGAAGCCCAGCGTCATACGTACGCTAAGTGTATTAAAATCGTTAACAGATTTTAGTAAAAAAGAACTAAAAAAATACTGCATATGCAAGAAACAAAAAATCAACAAACACATCAAATGATTATTATCTTTTTATTCAACTTTTCTAAATTTTTATATGTATGCATACGATATTAAAGGAACTGATAAATTAAACATGAGTAATCCGGTCACAGTGAAAAATTGAGGTGGCCCATTCACAAAATAAAAATAGCGTAGGTAAGGCATATCATCAATAGTCTGATTGTGTTCTGGAGTACCGGTTATCCGATCCTCTTCAACTGATTGAGAGAGATGTTGTTAACTAAAAATATCGTAGACGATGGACACATTTTTATATTTGGACAACCATCTAAGCCGTACCTTATATGCGATGCGGTCACATATATTATCTCTAAATAGAATATTCAGTAACGAGTACGCTATTATTCGAATCTCAATATTGACAGAGCGAGCTAAGCTCTCCAAATCTTTAATCTTTATCTCATCCTATCCAATAAACCTATTCTATCCAATTCCCTAGGTTGACAACGCACTCGCGTCTCTCCGGATGTAGCGTGTATCTATGGGCCACGGGGTCACTTACCATCTGGTGAACCGTCTGCCCGTTTGTCTTCCTTTACATAAAAAAACATAAAATATTCACTGTACTTTGGCTTCGTCAAATATCTTCCACATCAACACCAATCGATGAATTATATATATTACAAAGTTAGATTTCATATTTCATCTGATTTTCCACATAATCACTTCATAGTTCATTGAGATATTGCGTGACATAAATATTAACAGTTCGATAATTTGAAAAAAAAATTGGTAATCATTAATAATATATTATTAACCATTTATTTTTTATTTATCTGTAATGCGTAGTAAAAAAAAAACTTCAGGTAAACACATCAAATATGCTACATACGTGTGAAAGGCTAAACCAACTAATATAAGCAATCATAATATTTGAAGACATGCATATATATTTTAATAAAATAATAAAAAAAAGTTGACAAGCGACTGTTCCTTCCATTTAAAGCATACATCGTTGAAGGAACTTCTTTTTGATGCCCCCTATTTATGATTGAATGAATATATGTGAAGAAGAATATTCTCTCAGTAAGTATTTTTTAAACTTTTTTGTCCTAAATCGTAAGAGAAGAAATTTTAGCGAACTTTGGATCTCAGTAAACATTACCAAAACTTCTCACAACAGAGTTAAAATGGATGTAATACTGCACCTGGGTCCAATTTAAACGAAACTAATTTACTTTATATAGTTCGCACTCGAAAAAGAAGTAGCAAAAATGTTTAAATTTATTTGAACTGGTGGAATTCTATGTCACCAAATTCTATGGCGCCAATTATTTATAATGTATGAATAAATGGGCGATGAAATGATGCAGCATTTCGAGCTTTTTATTTCGTTAATAATGTGAGGAATAGACTATGGCAATTATATGGTGGTTTGGACTAAGGTGTTTGACATTATGATCACTTGTCAAACCGGCAAATGGTCAGCTTGAAATTAATTTTGGTCCGTTCTACGCATAGACATGATATCATGGTATGATATGGCAGAAATCCGAGACCCTAAAAAGAAATCAGGTGTTAATCATGACATCAAGACGATAAAAACAATACGCTTATATTGATTAAATCAAAACCTTCGTTAGTTGTTCTTATGCACAGAAACTTAAAAAAGGTAAAAAAGGTATTTCATAATTACATTACATACCATTGTTTAATAAATGGCGTTTGTGTGTTTCCAAAACAGCATTTTCGGAATTTTCTGCAAATCGCTTACTCAAAAGCAAATGATTCGATCACCACCGTTTTTTTTCTACATATTTTTTATATAGTCCTACAACAACAACCAATCGGTTGTATGAGCTGGTCAAAAACGACCAAATCATTAGGTTAATTATGACTTTTTTAAAAAACGTCGCCATTTTGTCTATTTTTGTTTTTTTAGATCGTAGGTACGGACAATATCAAGAATTTTGTTTTTTTTTTAATCCACGGAAAAGGCAGGAATCGCTACAGCAGTGGAGGATATTCTTTTTTCGCGTGTAATTTAAAAATATAATTTGTTTTTCAAAAATTTTGCTGTATTTTCTTAAAATGTGTATAAATATGCTCCTAAAGTTTTGAAACAATTATTTTTTTTTTAAAAAAAATCCTTTTTTACGCTCACTTCTCCACCTTTCATCTCGATATGCCCCGTAAAAAGAACTACTTAAATCCAGTGAACCGTCAGCTCATATGTCTAAAAAAATATACCATTGGCTACACGCTCTACAATTCTTTGGGAAATCGTCTACACGTGTATTTTTGACATTCGTCGTTATCACATACTTCCCACATAAGAAAAGGTCTGTTAAGTTTTCTAATCACGGCTCCATGAACAAAAGTTTTTAAAGGAATCTTGATTTGATAAATTTCCTTCGATTTAAAAGCACTATGGAATTCTCAGCCATAATAGCAATAAATGGATGGAGACTGATTTTAGTCACACGGAGGACAGAGGCAAACTCACGTTTGGCATGCTCATTTCGAAGATATATTAGCTGCTTCCCACCTTTGGGAAACTTCTGTTAGAACCGGATCGGTATCAGAGAAAAATGTGGTAAGTGTAGCGAGTATATCAGTGCAGACTATTTATTCGTGCTATATGCTACGCAGACATCCGTAAATGTATTCGGACCGAGAACATCTCAAATAATAAATGAAAGGAATCTAAAATTCTTATTCGCAATCTTCGAGGGGAGAAGTGGTTGTTTTCGCGGCAAGGTTAAGTCAGCGATCTTAAGTTCTTGTCGCATAGAGTAGGTTTAATAAACTTGTACTTCAGTTGTACTTCCCTATCTGTACATGTTTTACTCTGTGAGGTTTATAAGTACTTGAAAATTAAATTATTTAAACGTTATGTAACTATCGTCAAATTTAATAACTATTTTTATATCTTACTATAATATTTAAATTATCTTTTAGTGATAGACATTATTTGAATCTGTGTAAAAACGTAAATGCTTAATATATTAACATTTTTATATGGTAGTCATATCGAACTACCATAAATAAATAATATAAACTAAAGGCATAATCGGAACTAAAAGATACATTTAGTGCCACTATTAGTTTAGCATGTATATGTAAACGTACCCCGGCTGTTCATACAAACCATAATTATATGTTAATTTTTGGATTGAGTGGAGATTTTACAACGTAATATTTAACATAAATCTTAATTTCAACAGTGTCAGCTAAAAGAGATCTTCTTATAAAAATAAGGAGAGCGTCTCAGTGAGACAAGGTAGTAAATAGCTAAATTAAAACACGTTCAAATTTTTCTCCCACATTTGAATTTTCATTCCACAACAAAAAAATATTTTCGTTTCAACGTGAATGAAATTCGAATCACCAGCCAAGCAATTTTTGGCTGTGAGTTTGTGGTTTCAATCGAACCTCCATAAATCTGTTTTTCTTTAAATTAACCATGTATAATATAAGCAGCAAACATAAAAACATAAAAAAAGCAAAGATTGATCGAATATGATCTGATAAATTTTGCACGATCCAATGCGATGCAGCAAATCGCGTTTGAAATAAGGTGCTCGTTGCAGTCGTGTCTAAAAACGGTTTCCCAAACGTTTGGCCGCACGGAAGATTCACGTGAACCCAATTCCGCTATCCACCGACAAATTGTAAAGAACGCCAGATGCACGCCCGATGCAATTTCCGTGCTTTGAAGACGACACGTTATCGCAAATTTAATAAAACCCCCCACATCGAACTGTTCCAAATTTAATTCTGAATCCGCTCTTGTTTCAGCAAGCCTGCTTGTACTTGTGTCCGAACGCTGTTCTAAAAATCTATATATTTACGCTTATTGCAAGAACCACAAGTGGAAAAGCAAATAGTAGAAAAATTAGATAGCTGTATTTATGCTTTAAGTTACAAATTATTTTAATCTTCTTCTTCTTCATCCTAGCTTTTTCCCAAGTTACTTGGGGTTGGCTTCTAATCCACCCAAATATTTCCTAAATTTCAGTTTTTACGCAGAGCGACTGGCATCCGACCTCCGCAACCCAAAGGGATATACTGAAGTCGAAGGATGGATTAGTTGTCGTTATATTTGAAGGCACTGACATCCTATAACGACTGCCAAAGATGTTCTTGGCAACCGGGATCGACTTTTCAAATGCCCATCCGACGCATGGATCATCTTTCTTTTCAAGTAATCGGGTGATCAGCCCACATTGCTCTAACCTAACCAAGAAACAACAACACAAAGTCGTTGTCCCTCCACAGGGTTCGAACCCGCGACCTCCAGTTTGTAAAGCAAGCGCCCATACCACTAGGCTACGGAGCCGGTTAATACCTTTTATTTTATTAATTATTACAAATTATTTTAATATTTTAATAATTCATTGTAAAGTAACGGGTAAAAAGGCATAAAATATTGTTATCTAAGAACGGCCCAATACTCTAATTTAACTAAAAATATCGTAGACGATGGACACATTTTTATATTTGGACAACCATCTAAGCCGTACCTTATATGCGATGCGGTCACATATATTATCTCTAAATAGAATATTCAGTAACGAGTACGCTATTATTCGAATCTCAATATTGACAGAGCGAGCTAAGCTCTCCAAATCTTTAATCTTTATCTCATCCTATCCAATAAACCTATTCTATCCAATTCCCTAGGTTGACAACGCACTCGCGTCTCTCCGGATGTAGCGTGTATCTATGGGCCACGGGGTCACTTACCATCTGGTGAACCGTCTGCCCGTTTGTCTTCCTTTACATAAAAAAACATAAAATATTCACTGTACTTTGGCTTCGTCAAATATCTTCCACATCAACACCAATCGATGAATTATATATATTACAAAGTTAGATTTCATATTTCATCTGATTTTCCACATAATCACTTCATAGTTCATTGAGATATTGCGTGACATAAATATTAACAGTTCGATAATTTGAAAAAAAAATTGGTAATCATTAATAATATATTATTAACCATTTATTTTTTATTTATCTGTAATGCGTAGTAAAAAAAAAACTTCAGGTAAACACATCAAATATGCTACATACGTGTGAAAGGCTAAACCAACTAATATAAGCAATCATAATATTTGAAGACATGCATATATATTTTAATAAAATAATAAAAAAAAGTTGACAAGCGACTGTTCCTTCCATTTAAAGCATACATCGTTGAAGGAACTTCTTTTTGATGCCCCCTATTTATGATTGAATGAATATATGTGAAGAAGAATATTCTCTCAGTAAGTATTTTTTAAACTTTTTTGTCCTAAATCGTAAGAGAAGAAATTTTAGCGAACTTTGGATCTCAGTAAACATTACCAAAACTTCTCACAACAGAGTTAAAATGGATGTAATACTGCACCTGGGTCCAATTTAAACGAAACTAATTTACTTTATATAGTTCGCACTCGAAAAAGAAGTAGCAAAAATGTTTAAATTTATTTGAACTGGTGGAATTCTATGTCACCAAATTCTATGGCGCCAATTATTTATAATGTATGAATAAATGGGCGATGAAATGATGCAGCATTTCGAGCTTTTTATTTCGTTAATAATGTGAGGAATAGACTATGGCAATTATATGGTGGTTTGGACTAAGGTGTTTGACATTATGATCACTTGTCAAACCGGCAAATGGTCAGCTTGAAATTAATTTTGGTCCGTTCTACGCATAGACATGATATCATGGTATGATATGGCAGAAATCCGAGACCCTAAAAAGAAATCAGGTGTTAATCATGACATCAAGACGATAAAAACAATACGCTTATATTGATTAAATCAAAACCTTCGTTAGTTGTTCTTATGCACAGAAACTTAAAAAAGGTAAAAAAGGTATTTCATAATTACATTACATACCATTGTTTAATAAATGGCGTTTGTGTGTTTCCAAAACAGCATTTTCGGAATTTTCTGCAAATCGCTTACTCAAAAGCAAATGATTCGATCACCACCGTTTTTTTTCTACATATTTTTTATATAGTCCTACAACAACAACCAATCGGTTGTATGAGCTGGTCAAAAACGACCAAATCATTAGGTTAATTATGACTTTTTTAAAAAACGTCGCCATTTTGTCTATTTTTGTTTTTTTAGATCGTAGGTACGGACAATATCAAGAATTTTGTTTTTTTTTTAATCCACGGAAAAGGCAGGAATCGCTACAGCAGTGGAGGATATTCTTTTTTCGCGTGTAATTTAAAAATATAATTTGTTTTTCAAAAATTTTGCTGTATTTTCTTAAAATGTGTATAAATATGCTCCTAAAGTTTTGAAACAATTATTTTTTTTTTAAAAAAAATCCTTTTTTACGCTCACTTCTCCACCTTTCATCTCGATATGCCCCGTAAAAAGAACTACTTAAATCCAGTGAACCGTCAGCTCATATGTCTAAAAAAATATACCATTGGCTACACGCTCTACAATTCTTTGGGAAATCGTCTACACGTGTATTTTTGACATTCGTCGTTATCACATACTTCCCACATAAGAAAAGGTCTGTTAAGTTTTCTAATCACGGCTCCATGAACAAAAGTTTTTAAAGGAATCTTGATTTGATAAATTTCCTTCGATTTAAAAGCACTATGGAATTCTCAGCCATAATAGCAATAAATGGATGGAGACTGATTTTAGTCACACGGAGGACAGAGGCAAACTCACGTTTGGCATGCTCATTTCGAAGATATATTAGTTGCTTCCCACCTTGGGGAAATTTCTGTTAGAACCGGATCGGTATCAGAGAAAAATGTGGTAAGTGTAGCGAGTATAAATATATATCAGTGCAGACTATTTATTTGTTGTATATGCTATGCAGAAGTCCGTAGAAATATTGGGACCACGAACTTCTAAAATATTAAATGAAAGGAATCTAAATTTTTTTTATATTTATTATTTGCAATATTTCGGGAAGCTGCTGTTTTCGCGGTAAGGTTAAGTCAGCCATCTTAGGTTCTTGTCGCATAGAGTAGGTTTATTAAACTTGTAGTTTCGTTATACTTCCCTATCTTTACTTCACGTTTTACGCTGTGAGGTTTATTGGTACTTAAAATTAAATAATTTAAACGTTATGTTACTAAATTTAATAACTACGAGTATTTATATAACTTTATATAATATTTAAACTATCTTTTAGTGGCAAACATTATTTAAATCTGTGCAAAAAACGTAAAGGTTAACGGTAGTCATATCGAACTACCATAAATAAATAATATAAACTAAAGGCATAATCGGAACTAAAAGATGCCTTTAGTGCCACTATTTGTTTAGCATGTATATGTAAACGTACACCGGCTGTTCATACAAACCATACATATATCATCACCATAATTTTAAAAACCAAGCGTTCAATCTTCTACATGCAGAAACGGCGGAGTACAGGCCCCGACGGATGGACGAACAGACAGACATGAAGAAATTATAAGAGTCCCGACTGGACTACGGAATCCAAAAAACGCATAATATTTGTTAATTACACAGAAAATAAATATTCAATGCCGTAAAGCCAATGACATTAGCTTTAACTTTTAGTTAATTTGAAAAGGTATCCAACTACAATTTTTTTATGTTTATCTCTGAATATGAACCGATTTTGTTTTTTTTTATTTAAATGGGTATACTTTCACATCGGTGCCATATTTTTCAATGGTTTGTTTACAAATAAAAAATTATTAAAAATTTATCACAAAAATTCTACGTCTAATAATACTCATATAATATAAAAGAAACAAATGTTTATATTAGATTTTAGTAGATTGAAATAAAAACAGCACTACTCCTTATCCGATTTTAACTCAAAAGTGGGAGGATCAGTTATTATTGTACTTTTAAAAATATGAATCATATTTCCAAAAAAAGTCAGACAAACACTTTCGTTAGAAGTTTTAACAATAAAATGTTGGCCTCATAACACCAACTTCACGATGGGGTTAAGTAAAGCTTCACAGGTTAAGTCACAACAAGTACTTACAAGCTTTGCTTTCAACTGTTCAATGATGTCAATACTTAGCTTTTTTATTTCTTTAAAGAACTGCTAAACATTTTATGACTCATTTGTTTTTAATAGATACTTACTCGGGATGTTTATTGTATAGTATTGTAATATATATGAACTACAGATTATCCAGTATTTATATTCATAGATTCACCATTCCTCTCAAATTATTTTCAAGAACCAAATTCTGAACACAATATTTTCATATTGATTAAAAGGCTCGTACTAAATTAAAACCCATATAACAGATATTAACACATAACCCAAACCAAACTGGCATGATAAAAAATCACCACTAAAATGTATTAACATATTTTGAATTTTTTGTCTATTAATCTTATTTGAGGTTTTTAACAGCACAAAGTATGAAGCGCTCGCTGCAGTCAAATTTCGCTCGGAAGATTATTTCGTAAGATCAATTCTGCTGTTCGTCAGCGACTGGTGAGAAACACCATATGCTCGACCATTACAATCTCTTCGGTCTAAAAGATAGAAATTATGGAATGCAATCTAGATCGTTACGGATTGCATACTATATCGGTTTGTATACGAAATCTGCTTGCATCTCCGCTGCTGAAACTGAAGAAAAGTTCTCTTGCATTTTGTATACGACAACTACACTACTCAAGGGATCAATTAACAGCACAGGATATATATTGCAGTACAATTATAGGCGCCGACACTTGTGTACTCATAGTCACACATCTCACAGCCCGAATAACAACTACACGGACTGGGAAACAAGAACACAAGAAAAGACAAGAATAAACTGCTAATTTTTAAAGTAAAACAAGCTTCTTAAATATTGAAATTGCAGCAACGAGTAATTCATTTTTCCATCAACAGTGGCAGCGTCTAAGTCTGATAATTCTAGAATGTTCGTTCGCTGTGTTTATAAATTCAAATTGAAGTAACAGCGGCGAGGCCCTGTAAATACGCGACAACGCTCCACCTTTAATAACTTCACAATATTTTGTACCGTTATTTAGGAACGGTGTGGAATATTAGTATTAAAAATATGAGGAGTCTTAAAATAAATATTCAGACAAAAATTCCATCAGAACATAAAATAGGGAATATAAACACACCGAACAATATGTTGGTGTTGTAAATCGTAAAATGTCGTATATTGCTTTTGTTTAGATTATGCTTACCGTAAACTTTGAATATCATTCACTATTAACAACTGAAGTAGAATATCTTAAGTAAAATACCTAAGTACCTCAATAAAAAAGGTAGATCAATAACATAATGTTAAGACAGGCATTTCAACTACTTGACTCATGTAAAAAAGATGAATATAAATAACTTAGTCGAAAAATTAATGCCTTAAATATTTATGAAAAAAATTCCAGGCCCTCAAGCCTATGCTACTTACAGCTCCCTAATCAGCCCGCTCAAAACTAATAGAAAATAATAAGCATTAAACATTTGAACCGAACGTATAAAACTGAACGTAAAGATATTTTATTATCTTAAGATGTAAGTCTTGTAACCGATACGGCCCGAAGAGTTGTTAAAAGTGGATATAAATAATAAGTGGAATAAAAAATATTTGACTTTGGTTGAGAAAATACTTAAAACTACCAAATGACCCATGGACATATTAAACTAAGCGTTCCTCGCGGCTTCCGTGATTATAGTTACCCCAAACTATTTCTTATGAATCAGGCTTACATCAACTGATATAGAAAAAAATCCATTGCACGTGGTTGTTGCGTTAATTAAAAAAACAAAAAAAAAATTTTCTTTATAAGTGAGAACAGTTATAATAATTCAAATTACCAAAAAACAATATTAAGTTGTAAAATCAAATCGATGGTGAATCTGAACAATCTTTACTTTTAAGGAGATGCTAACAAAGAATTTGGATGTATTCATTGTGACATAGTTCCGTCTTCTACTACTTAAACCTTTTGTAAAACTTTGCCAATTGTTATATGAGGCCTCATTTCGCGAAAGCATGAAAAATATGACACTTAAAGTAAATATTATTATAGCAGTAGACGAAGGTGTTTTTAAGATTTTTAAACAAATAAATAGTTTGTATTTAATTTTGCAATTTTTATTTTTAAAATGAATTAGATAAATACACATAAATATTTATACATTTATCCATAACATAAATAGATACAATATTGGATTACATTAAGTCATACCAATGAAAGAAAACGCTTAAGTCAATAAAAAACATGAAAATACGAAAACACTTAAAATATCGAAAACCGTAGCCCGAAATGTTTTCCCGATCGCCAAACGCCCTAACGGAAAATTCCTACGTGAGCTCAACTCCGCTATTCGTCGACGTATTATAGTACCTATAGGAACGCCAGATGCATGCCCCGTGCAATCTCTTTGCGCCTTGACGACGACACGCTATCGTAAATTTAATACCGAGGATTGGACTGTTCCAGATTAATCTACGTATCTGTACTTGTTTCACGGTTTATTCTTGCAATCTCAAGGTCTGCCTTTAGTGATAATCAAAGAAGTAAAGTTAAAAGTGTTTATATATTATGATGTAACTAAAAGTTAAATATGCTCTAGGATTTATTTTACATTTGGGTTTTGAAGCACTTTTGCGAATAAACACAAATGCGGTAGAAAGGCAACGTATAGGTTATATAGCTATATGAATTAACTACTATAAAAGGAGTATTTAAGCTTTATACAAGACAATGCATATTATCATTTCATCATAAAACTACGTTCCGTCTTTACTGCATGAAAAACCATAATAATCTTAAATGTAACGCTTTCGAAAAATGTTTATTTGCGCAAGATTTACAAATACTCATATAATCAGTTTCAAATATCTATTACGAGGTAAAAGTTATTAAATTAAATGAATACAAAATATTTCAATCAGTGATTACGTAAATTATCATGAAAAGCGCACGAGTATAGAAGCAACAAGTACGATGCATGAATACTACTAACCTTGGAGCTAACACGACTGCAGTTACAGACCAAGGCTGTCGATTCATTACCATTTCAAATAAAGTGCAACCGTTCTTTTTCACCGTACATATTCATGTAGAAATAGGTTACCTGAACCGTATAATTCCAAAGAAAAAATAATTAGAGGCAGAAACTGCATACTGAGCAGTCCATACATTAGTTTTAAAAGGGATGCTCGCAAATTTTAAACTAACAAGGGAAAAGATATGAAGAGGTTTTAATTTTATTTCCAACAAACCCTTTGTTCGGTACAAATGCTTACTGTAAATTACTTTCTAAATTCGCGCAAGTTATTATTGTCTGAATTACATTCAATAACTAACACATCAATTTCCATTTAAATAAATTAACATTTCAAAGAATCATCAAATTGTTATTAGGTTTGAACTTCTGGATGTAAAATAAAAAATAAAACCCTTTTGACCACATTTCAGTCAAAGCGGCTAATAGTAATAAATAATAAAATAATAATAAAACTTTATTAAATCTAAAAATATTGTACCCGTTAAGTATATATTACTATACTATAAGTTAGTTATTATACTATTGAGGAATTATCACATCGTCTTCGGGAACCCTGCTCATCGTTGTTTTTTTATGTAAAGGAAGACAAACGAGTTCACCTAATGAATAAAATGAGTAACCCCGTCGCCTGTAGATCATCCTAAGACACGCAACATCCGGAGAGTCA
>JAOCPS010000030.1:456331-466551 GCA_025505425.1 Graphium colonna | reverse complement strand
TTTATCGCGGTTTATTTTTTAATTTTATCACCCGACGTTTCGAACCCTTTACAGCGTTCATGGTCACGGGTAGGACTTTGTTAATTAGTCCCGCAATGATCGAATTTTGACATTTAATATTTCTCTTTTTATTATTCCCCCCCACCCCATATAATTTTTTAACGTGCTAATAATTCACACTCACATCCATTTACACACTAAAACACAAAGATATAAAGAATTCACTTTTTTAGATTCCTTAACGTTCCTGCTATTTCATTTTCATTTAGAACGTAAAAAGTTTTTACCTTCTAAATGATAATATAGCAGGAACGTTTGTCAAGGAATTGTATATTAAAGGATTTAAAATATTTTTGGATAAATTTCCATTTTTAAATAGGATATACAGATATTACATACAGAATTACAAAAGTACAAAAAATATGCTTATAATAATTGCGTCCTCATTGTAACATTTTTAATATTGCAATATCGTTACATTGCGGTTAACATTTAAATTTTAAAAACATAATATTTGAAAAACTATATTTTCACTCATATTTAAAAAATTATACAAGGTTAACGAATATCATGATATTTAAGCAAAATATTCACTCTTAAAATGTAAATCACGAGGAAAACACTTCACGAGTAACGCAACAATGTAAAATGTGCAAAAAAGAAAGATTCCTTATCAAGAAGCCGCAATTTAACATTGACGCATAATGATCTTTTGGTATCGCCAAATTGATGCGGCAATATTTACTGAATGAAATATTTGAATAAAAAGTGCATGAAAAAATGAAAACAACAGTAAATTGATTCTTGCCGTTTCTAACCTAATTATTTATGCCATAACGGAGGGCATTCGTGCAAAATAATGATAGCTGCGCTATCAGAAGCAAATAGGGGAAGATTTTTGTAAGCAGATTTCCAGTAACCTTGATTGCATCCCAAAATGTGGTCGTCGCTATGACGTAACACTTGAGGTGATCGTGTACACTGGTGTCATGTTCCCAGCCGGTTACACCGGATCGGGTGACACATGCCCGCTTCCTCCAAAGTATAAAAAGTAATGACCATCTGGGTGCATTATCAATCGAGCTCACAACTCCTTGTCAACATGTACCTTCAAGTGAGATCCTTTAACTGAAATTATTGAAAAAATAAATAAAAAGCAATATCCAGTTAATTATTCCCTAAAGGGTGAACAGAAGCAACTCTTCTTAATAAATTAAATTAAATTAATTAAAACTTTTGCTAAAAAGTTAAAGATAACGTACAATAAAGTTGCATATCTGCATACCTTATTAAAGTCAAATCGCCTATTTGACTATAATGCGGAAGTGTGTTATTGAAAGTTCTAAACGCGTGCATATAATCAGATTATAGAGGCCACAGCAAGACATTACAAAATTAAGTCCAACTTATACTCGTAGCTAGTCCACTAAGCCGTTGCATTTTATAATAAAACATTAATGACAACTATTTTTCAGTTTGTAACAATCGCAGCTCTGGTGGCCGCCTCCCAGGCTGGACTAGTCGCTGACGAAGGACATGGGCAAGCAGTTTCATCCCAGAACATCGTCCGTCATGACCAGCCAGCATCTGGAATCGCCCACCTCGCTGCCCCTGTACTCCAGCATCCCGCTCAACTCCTCCAACAGCATGCTGCTATTTTGCAGCACAGCGCCCCCGTTGTCCACGCAGCTCCTATTGTTCAGCACATTGCCCCAGCTATCCACGCCCCCGTAGCTCTTGCCCGTACAGAGCATATTGAAGAGAGTGTAAGTCAAAAAGATTTTCTATATTGCCAACGCGATATAACAGCAACGTTTCACAAGCAAATCCTTCTGTTATAGATTTTTATGGGCGCTAGTTTTAGTTTACACTGAGAAACCATTTGTGCGTTTGTTAGTTTTATTATAAAAAGATATTACGTTGTACTTGATGTGAAACTGAATTAAATTTATGCATCTGTCGTCGGTATCATGCATATCAAACCCTCAGTAAAATGTCGGTTATTTAAATATAAAATTGAAATAACTTAGAAATTTGTAGAAAACGTAAATTAATTATTAATACGTTGATCATGTGACTTACAGCTTCCTATTTCAAATAATTATTACTAGAGTTTTAATAAGAAAGTTTACATTTCGTAAAATCATTATTTCTATCGTAACGTTGGAGTATTAATTGAGAAATTAAAAAAAAACTATAATATATCATTTTGAAAAGAAAGTGAAAGGTCCATGTCCGATGCGATTGCTACATGTTCGATTGTAAGAACCCAATTAAATATTTAGTGTACAAACTTCTCGCCGTAATGACTAGTGAGCATTGTACCATTATTCATTATAAACGATCAACTTATACATAAACGTTCAATGATCTATTTGTTACGAAACATAATAAAATTTATATTTATTTGCAGTTTAATGAAAGATTAATTACAGGCACCAGCTCATTACGAATTCTCCTACTCCGTTGAAGACCCCAATACTGGTGATCACAAATCCCAACACGAGAGCCGTGAAGGTGATGTTGTAAAAGGCGAATACTCCCTCCTTCAGCCTGACGGCTCCGTCAGGAGGGTTGAGTACAGCGCCGATGACCATTCTGGGTAAGAAGGCTATGTTTGTTGCCTCATAGTAACATAAAAATGGAAGCAAAAATTCCAAAACTTTAATAGTAAATAAAAATCATAAACAAATTGTTATGAACAACAACACAGCAAATGTGCCATGCATTTATTTTAGCCAATCTTATACGATAAGCCAAAATTAACGTGTGAAAAATGAAGTGTATTTGCAATTTAATCTTTGTTTTATAAAGCATCTCTTAAATGTGTAGTTATTCGCTTAAAATCCACGCTCTTATTTGCGCAAGAACTAATTTCGGATGCTTAGAGGCTGAATTGTAAAACAACAAAGAACTTCTAAGCAAGCGAAACTAACTACTCTCAGATAATCTTAGTACGCAGTAATTTATGGATCTACCGATCGTAGTTCAACAGTTGTTTCGGACGATAACTTTGATAAAATCGACTGGCTTCAAACTCACTGAAGCACGTGTACCTCCGACGAAACACCAGGCCTTGTTCGTTATACAACTTCTTTTAACAATCATGAATGCGACCTAGCAATGGGTAATTATATGAATTAACACAACATTGAATTAGAGCAAATATTGGCAAACCAATTCTTGCTTGTTACATGCTTGAAGATTTGTTGCCGTTCTTTGAAGACAGATCGTTTCAGATTGTTGGTTTTGTTCCTTAAATATAATTAATGGCAAATCGTTAATTTAAGAGATATCTAAGAACAAAAACTAAAGATGTCAAGAAAATTTGACTGGAGATATTTGCTACTCATGTGAAGATATTAAACACAATATATTATGTACCTTTATTAATAGCATAAACTAAATATTATATTTATTTACGTTTTTCAGGTTTAACGCTGTAGTTCATAACTCGGCACCAACAGCGCATTCAGCTCCTGTTGCTCAAACGCCCGTTGTCCAAGCACCTGTTGTCCACGCTGCCCCCATAGTCCATGCGGCTCCACTTCTGCATGCTGCCCCCATTGTGCACGCTGCCCCAATTGTCCACGCGACCCCCGTTGTACACGCCGCTCCCATTGCTCATGGACCCATTGTACATGCGGCTCCATTATTTGCCCATCAGTAAACTGTCACCTATAAGTATAACTGTTAATGTAGTGTTCCAATAGAAATAAATGTATTTAAATTAAACATTTTTTTTTTATTTTATATTAATGTTATATAGATGTTTCCTATGAAATAGATTTTTCTTAACAAAGAATTCACAGATATTTCTTATAAAGATTTGTTGTTCACTCTTGTCCAATCGCGCTACTCCGAGAGTTTACAGCATTTTGAAATTTTGTCGTAACTTTGAATTTATACAAACGCGAAAAATTTACATACTTATAATAAGGTCATGTCGAAGCAATGTATGGACGAGTATAAGTTTTATTATATGCTACTGACTGTATAATTTTAAAGAAAAACTACTAGGAGCTACCAATAAGAATGAAATATTATGGCCAACAACTAATAGTTGATATCATATAAAATAATCTTTACATTAACTGTCAAGATTATTTGCAGCTTTAAGCTTTAAACAACAAACAAAAAAAGAGCATATTCCTACCTTAAAGGCCGGCAACGCTCTTGTAATCCCTCTGGTGTTGCGGATGTCCATGGGCGGCGGTGATCACTTATCATCAGGTGAGCCGCTTGCTCGTTTACCTCCTCCTCTATAAAAAAAAACTTTAATCGGAATAAATATCTAAGTCAAAGCATTATTACAATAGTTATTACAAGACAAATTCAGCCCGATTTTATCTAAAGAATAAGCTATATTTTGTAAACGAGAAGCTTTGAGAATGATTTATGATTCTATGACAGATTCATTAAGATATAAATTTTATCCCTTTACAATACCAGTTAAAATATTATACATACAGTTTTTTGCAGTTTTAAAATATTTCCTTCAATTATTAATAGAGAAAAAATTTATTAGAAATAACGTTTGTAAAATGTACATTCTAATGTTAAATTATATAAAATTTAAAAATTATTTACGATAAACAGAAAAATATATGCGGCTCATCTGATAGAGAGTATTGAATACCGCTCATAGACTGTCATCATAACGGGATAGTATTTCATAGTAATGAATGGTTTAAGCAACAATTTGATCTGAATAGTTTTATTTTCCTTTGAACTCCCATATATCTAAATGTAATTATTAATCAATATATTTGTCTTTATAGATACAAAAGACGCATTTGTATATTTGTAAAACAATAAGACCTTTTTACTATACAGAAGAGATACGTCCCTTTCTATCAAAAAGAAAAATGAACAAAAAATGCACCCTTGAGGAACACCTATTTGTACCACTGCAGCTGATTAATATATGTAAATAATGATCACTTTTTTCTCAGCCTATCGCAGATATAAGGACATAAAAATAAAGTACAAATCGACATACGTCATAATATTAGAATATACTAAATAAATAGTACTATGTACGTAGTTAAAAGACTTGAAACAGCCGCTTATCATTAAATGCACATTGTGAATTTGATCATTTAGAGTATAACTAGAAATAATTAGAAAATTTCAAAAATGAGAATTAATGTCATAAAACTAAATGTTAGAGGTGGTAGAGCATAACATCCTTTCACAGCTTTTGCTGCACTTTTACGGCCACGCTCGTCCGGGGAAGTACCACCGCCCTTTATAAAGTCGGCATACAATAAAGTTTGCATGACTTTTGGGGATACCGGATGGCCATGTGTAGCCTTCTCTTTTCTCACTCCTATCCTCTCCAAATCCTTATCCCGACCCATTCTATCCAATAAACCTATTATATCCAATCTCCCAGGTTGACAATGCACTCGCAACTTTCGGGATGTTGCGTGTGTCCATGGGCGACGGGACTACTTACCATCAGGTGAACCGTCTACTCGTTTATCTTCCTTTCCATAGAGATTCCTAGATCCTATAGTAGAGTTTGGCAGCATCAATATTATACAATTTAATTTGTAGAGTTGTAGGTAAAATGGAAGCAACAAAAAACACCGTATTTTTTTCCACTGCCACGCGACACCTGCGGCCAGTGTCAAATATTATTTTCCTCGTTAACTCGATGTCGGTAACTCGATGCTAATAATCGAGGCGAGTATCGATTACGGATGCCATAGAAAGTTAAGACATTGAAAAAAATAACGTGTGTCATGCCAGCTGATCTTACCAAATGTTACGAGTTGTGATTTATATTTGGCTGGCCTTTCCAAAAGTATAATATACGTCAAATAATATATTTGCCTGATATTCAGAATCGTTCATAAAATTAAGTGAATTGGGAGCTTGAATTATATATACATTTGCAATAATGGAATATCTACAGCAGCAGTCCAGCAGGCAAATAATTTATTAATTTCCGAAACGCAGTATTGTAATTTTTTTGAAAAATACATTAAAAATTGCTTATATAATACTCCACAGAAATCCATACTTATCTATGTGAGATAAGTATGGATTTCTGTGGAGTATTATACGCCTGATGGTTTTAGTATTAACATGAATAGACAGATGTAACAAAATATGTGATACCAAGTTAACGTTACGTTACCTTTTTCCTATAAATGTCTGAGGTAAACGTACACCTACGTCCGTTTGTTTTTTTTTTTGAGTAAATACATATCTTTCATCATTTATTGTTATCATCATTAAAAATATACAAACTTCTTTTTTCAGTGTGAATGTAATACTAATTTACCATTTTAATTGATAACTTAAATTTATCCAAAAAATTAAAAATAAGATTATAAGCTTTTAAAATTATTACATGTTAAAATTTTTATATTAGATTTTAGCTTTTAATTTTTTTGCAGAACTCTAAAAAAAATTCTCAAGTCTTTTCAAAATCTGTCTAGCCAATTCTAAGATACCCGACTCAAATAGTTAGATAGAGAGAGATCAAAATTTTACAAATATTTATTTCATTTAATTTTATTACATTATTTTCATACACATTTAGTAAAAAGCTATAAATTTCCCTTTATTGCGAACCACTATGTTTTATTTATATATGTATATGTGATTATAATAAATCTTGAACAAGGAAAACCCAGCAAGGAAACGGAAAATTCTACAAAAAAAAGTGGATCAACTAAAATATTTACGATACGGAAGAAAACTGAAGTTAATCGACTAAGCGTTGAACAATGTGCTCTCAAGGAGCGTTAATAATTTAAGCCAATGTTAGCTCTGGAAGGCGATCCCGAAAGGTTGTTAAATTATTAGTTATAACTTTCCAATACCTTAGTAAAGTAAACATCCTATATATTATTAGTTGCGGAGTTCGGTCCACTTGCGGTTAAGAGTATTTAACGATTCGGAGAACAATCAGGGAAGTGGTTAAACTCGTGTATAATGTAAATATCGTAGACACGAACGCTGTAGACATAGGTACGGGGAACTTGGAATGTGGTTATAAACTTGGAACACTGCGATGTTAATTAATCAAAACGCCGATTAACGCTATTGAAATTAATTAGTGCTTTGGCAATACTAAAGGAAATCAATTTTGAAACTAAGGAACAAAATAAGTGAACATAATAACCAAAATAATTTCTTAACGAAGTGTATGGTAGACCTATTGATAAACTAGGCTATCTGTCATAAGGTATAAAAAATTGTTAGCGAAGATCTTTACACTGACTAATCCATCCTCGGATTTCAGATTATCCCTTTGGATTTCGGAGGCTAGTCGCTGTGTAAAAACGAACACAGGTAAAATTTGGGTGAAATAAAAGCTCACTCCAAGCAATTTCAAAATAAGACTACGACAAAGGAGATATATTCCTTGGCAAATATTTTCCTAAACAATTTTTTTTTATAATTGGCAATTTAATAAAAAATAAGGTACTTCTAATGAAAGGTTGTCTGAGTAAAAGCATGTTTTATGTTATTTATTACAGTTTTCACTCTTTCAGAACGTCATGCATATGCACTATTATTATTTTTATATGAGCTAAACTATTTAGTATCGGTACATCAAACTGTTAGGATGAACTTATAGAATCTCTAAAACCTTTCTCTATCATATTGTGTTAGTTAAACGTGTCCGGTACTATTAAAGTCGTCAACAATAGACTCAAGGGTAATAAAGAATAGCGGCACTATATAGTGGGCCTAGTGTCTGCCATAATACAATAGTGTTTAAAGCCCGCCACACACATTCGATTTCAAATTCCGGATTCGAAAATAAAACATGGATCAAATTTAGAATTCTGCGTGAGAAAGACGAACACGTGACCTTTGTGACAATTTTGAATGCAAGTAGAGCAAAGAAAAGGCAGATGCAAGAAAAAGGTCGCAGTAAAACCGAATTTTCCGAGTTCAGAATTCCGAGCCGGAAAACGTGTGCGGTGGGCCTTAACTACGGAGTCCTTTCATCGTAAGCACATAAACCACTCGCGCTCACTATCTGTGACGAATCGCTCATTCCTATTTCACGTTGCGCGTGGCAAATCGCTTATTTTGTCGAAGCGTTTCAGACAAAAGCTCGTGTTTGTTCACGCGTACATTCTAAAAGCTCGTGTGGACGCGGACGTTAGGCCGGAGTTTCGCTGATGTTTCTATTGCGTCTTCGTGAAAATTTTAACCATAGATCATAATATAAAAAAATCAATTATATCGTTAAAGTCATATTATAGAAATAAATTAATATGTCCGATTCCCAGGCAAAAATGAGATCGCGTTACTGTAATGATATTTTGATATTATGTATTTTAATTATGAATTTCTTTTTGTAATATTAAAAACTTAAATATGCTTTTTAAATGTTCTATTTACTAAAAAAAAAACGTCTGTCGATTTCAATCCCCACAGATATTTTTTTTTTGGATTCACTGATAAATGGCTTTACGTTACGCACCTTACGTCTTTTAAGCTTTCACTAATTTAAAAAAAATGCAGCCCTCCCTCGTTACAGGACAGATTTAAGGTGTAAATTGTTTGATTTGCTTAGAGTTAATCTTTCGCGAAACCTAGTTTCTTCTTGGGAAGATATGGATCTGTTGATGCAGCAAGAACACAAAAAAATAAAGATATTACCGTACGTTAAACATTTTTTTTTTGTTGAAAATTACCCAATTTTAAGACAGGATATTTTTTCCCACCTTAATAAAAAAAATATAGTTTGTCAGCGCATTTCTGGTTCTTATTTTATAATGCTGATCCTTGAGAAGACGTCTATATGGAAGTAGAGGCAGGAAGTTGTGCGTACGCTATTCAAAATTCGACCTTAAATGTATATATATGGTAAACTGCGGCTAATGTGCTAAATTTACGTCCCGATCTCCTACGTTGCAACCTTAGGAAGACGTCTTGACCCTTTTTTCAGTCACTACCATAAAGTTGAGTCAAATAAATTAGTGAAGAGATCTCTAGACGTGTCAGTTACATTAATAAAAATAATGTTAAATTTAAAATTAGCACTATGATGATACTCCTAGGCTAAAATCGTCACATTGATATGCTAGGAATTATGGATGACTATATTTCTTCCTGTTACTATATATTGATATTTAATAAACATTTGAGAAGTTTCTTCGGGCTAAAAATTCCAGGTTCCAAATTATGAAAACACAATAAAGTCCTTTCAATTCCAATCATTTCTAAAATTAAAAAGTCTATTATTTACGCTATTTATTATTTCATGGTATGAGTAATTCATTTCAAAAGATTATTCTATATACGTGAATTTAAAGTTGATAGCACGAAGGGCCAGATTCCAATCATTCAATTACAATTGATTTTATCGTTAAGCAATTTGTTATTCGGTCGATGAAAGCGTACCTTAACAACTGATTCCGTGTCGGCTCTCGGATTGCGGTAACGTTATTGTCTATTGTCAGTCCATTGTTATTCAAAAGTTAAATTTGTTTTTACGGCTAAATATTTAACGGGTGGTAATAACATAATTTGGGTTTGTGGCTATACTGGGAATCGATGTAAAAGGAACGCTTGCGGTTGACGTGCGGTAAAAGAAACAACGATTTCAATACCAATATGGAAATTAAAAGAAGACGGGAAACAATTGGTATTATTTAGGAATTATATATTAAAACCTCAGTTCATTATTACTAGCAATCACCTGACTAAGGTGACCACTGCAAGGGGAGTGAACAGAAGGTAAGAGAAAGGTTGCAAGAGATCGAATCATCCTAATTCGGAAACCGGATACAGAACTCCGAGCCGAATATAGAATATTGGATATGGAAAATCAATGAAGGTGAAAAATAACGTTATTATTGATAAAAAATATATAAAAATAAGAAGATTATTAGTAGCGATCACCTCATTCGAATGACTGAACAATAGAGAATTAATGATGAGCACAATACACATATTCAATATTAAATATTATTATTATGTTAAAGTGTATTAAGAATCGTGGTAGCTTAGTGAGCTCGCCTTTTACTCGAGGCAAGCCTCAGTTCAAATCCCGGTGCCGAGAAATAACGTTTGCAAGATATGTCAAGTCCGCCAATCCGCACTTGGGCCACGTGGTGTTCAACGGCCTAGTCTATCTATCTATTGCCCAGTATTGTTTTTGTAATAACTTTCAGATTTGCTTTTTCAGACATTTAACAGTTTTTAGGCATTTTTATTTTACTATTTACTCAGGTTATTTT
>JAOCPS010000030.1:383729-399192 GCA_025505425.1 Graphium colonna | reverse complement strand
TACTTTGCGGAAATCCATTGTATACAATTCTATAAGACTGTTTAATTAGCAATATTCCGCGAAAAAAAAAAAAAAAATTTTTCGCGGAATATTGCTAATTAAACAGTCTTACAGAATTGAATTTATTGTTAGGTAAAAATATAAATTAATGAAGCAAAGAAATAAAATTGCAATTATTCAATTGTAAATAAGATGGTAGTAGCACTAGCCAATTCTTTATAAAAAAAACATAGCAACACAAACATTTGTTTACTTTCCAATATTTGTAAACCAAACACGAAAGATTGATGAAAAACGATAATCGAAACGAAGTCACAATAAATTCGGGCATTAATTCGAAACCGAATACGCCCGAAAACTTTTGTGTTCGACAAAAAACAATACCCTGCTAAGATTCTCATAGACGTGCCATAAGGCTCAATCAATCAATGTCCCTAAAAATAAAAAAAGGTGGGCACAAAACACGACCCACGTAAACTTGGGATATTGAAAAAAACTTTGGCTTGTATATTTTTTTCCGTTGGCCAACCATGTTGGATATTCGGGAACGTCTATCACGGATCGTTGGGCCCCAAAGCTGTTTCTATTTAAGTTTCAAATTAAATTCCAGTTTTAAATTCGGAAACATTATTTATTGTTGCTACCAAACGTTTAGCCAGTTCAGTCGGTTAGGGTGTAGTTTTTATTGTTTCAAAACGAAAATATAAATCTATAACATTTGATAAAAAAACTTTTTCTCTTTATAATGCAATATCAAGTAATATTACAATATTGGAAGATAGATAACAAATTAAACGCATCTGTGTTTTTACCTTTATGTGGGTATGTCCTGAATTATACGAGTACATCTTTATGTTATTTTTAATACTTATTAAATCTTTGTAAACACATATAATATTTAAAATAGCTTTTATTCTGTTGAATCATAGAGATTCTGAAGTCGCTTTGAATACACTATCACACAAACCATACGGTATCACTATATCGTCAAACTTATATATCGACAAAAACGATTTGAAATTTAATGAATATCGATTTATTCTCAGCATATCACTACAATTTATCTAAGAAGCAGATTTAATTTTTATTTATTATCGATTTTTCTCAAACTTATCATGAGACATGTATTATTTTCACACGAATTTTTTTTAGCGAGAGAGGTGGGCAAACGAGCAAGCGGTTCACCTAGTGGTAAGTGAATACCGCCGCCCATGGACTCCCTCAACACCAGAAGACTTTCAAGAGCGTTGCCTTTGAGGTAAGAATAGGCTCAATGAATTATAACGGAGTTTATGAATTAGAAAATACAAATCGCTTCAAATGTGCCTACAGGGTTTGAATAGTTTACTTGATTCCCGAATGCCGTTATCACACCCTCATCTGATGACTATGGGATCACTTCTGCAAGTTATTTCATGAGAACCAGGTCTCCAAGTAATTGGGAAATGCAAGTTAAACAAAATAATAAAAGAAAATTTGACATTTTAAATTAAAAAAAATATTAAGTCGCTTATAAGCTATTCCTCTTGAATTTATGTATAAAATACTAGAAAAGTTTTTTTTTATTAAAACTCTAATTGTTTTTTCAATCACTTTTTGGCAAAATAAATTGTCTGACCCAAGCACAGTTAAACTGACAGCCATAATAGATATAAAATGTTTAAAACTATTCTTATTAGAAACTAAATCCTATGTTAAAGATAATAAATAAATATTAATGTAAAGCAAGACTTGCAGTAATGATTTTAGTACAAAATGATCTCAAAAACCTCATGTTTCTCTTTCTACCCCTCTGTTTTTATTAAATTTATTATATATACATGGCAAAAACATTAGGAAACAATTACTAATTTAAAGAAAGAAATGTGTTAGCATCCAAAAATTATTTACTATTATGATGTTTATTACAATAATTTAATATTCCTTTAGGGAATGGTTTTAAGCGAGTTAGCACGAGGAACATCTTAGGCGTGAGGAAATATCTAACGTTACTATTAAAGCACGGGGCATAATTTACATCCAACGTACTCGCTTCTCATGTTAATCATACTCACATTTCATACAAGTAATGACGCGAGAATTATTATTACTCTCTTTGACAAACCCCATATATCCTCCCCAGCACTTACAAGAAAATGAATATTTATATTGGCGCAGGTTGGATTTTTATTGTTTCCCTTCGTATACCTGCTTGACTCGGAATTTGACGGGTGTACGTCGAACGAGGAAAAAACATGTCCCTATACGTTGGTTTCATTAGAGGAATTAGGAATCTTTGGTGGAGGCTTCGAGAAAGAATTAAAAAACACTGGCCCTTTAGGAATTAGACTTTTAGATCGGGAAATACTTAAGCCCCCAACGCTGTTTCAGAGACGCGTTTCGACTAATTTCTTATTCCGTTCGCTCCTTGTTTGTCGCTGTTAAGCCTATTCGACATGGAATTCGTTGTTTCTATTAATTTTGTTTCTTTTCCTTCGCCTTTGGATGGTTAAGTAAAAAATTAAGTAACAGCTTGCCTCTGTTCCATGAGAATAAAATGCTTAATATTACCTGGCCACCTGCAAGAAAACGTTTCTTAATCAGTTTAAATAAATTTTGAAAGTTTCTTTTGACAAACTGACAAATTTAGACAGTTATTAATAATAATAATAAATATACGCCGTATCTCTCCGTAGCGTATTGGTATGGGCACTTGTTTTGTAAACCGGAGGTCGTGGGTTCGAATCCCGCGGGGGAACAATAACTTCGTGTTGTTGTTTCTTGGTTAGATTTGTGTAATGCGAGCTGATCACCGGATTGTCTGAAAAAAAAAGATGATCTGTGCGTTGGATGGGCATTTAAAAATTCGGTCCTGCGCCAAATCTCCCTCCGATCGTGTCGGTTATGCGTCCCATCGGGCTTGTTGCTTATGTTTGCGTGTACACTTGTGCACTATAATATCACCTTTGTGGCTGATCTCGGAGTGGATTGGCCGATGTGGGTGTAATTCGTTCAGGAGGACTTTATTTATATCTTTAAGGCCTTTATTAAATGTACAAAATAATATTTAATTATGAACCACGTCCATGTAAATAATATGAGCACGACATCACTCTTCGAGAATAGAATAGGCACCCTCTTTGAAAGTGACTGGGTTGTACCTATCAGAATAAGCCACTGGCCATAATTAATTTTACAGAGGTACAGAAGAAAATACTGTTGAAATCGCTCGCGATAATGAATGGTTAATCAAAAAAAATATTTCATGGGTTCTCGCAACTCGGCAGAAGATAAAAATTCAAACAATTCACTTAAACACTAGTGGTAAACAATTAACAATAACGCATAATTGAGAACGCTATGAGACAAATTATATCTTTGCAGGGACATGGGAATAATGCAGTTTGGGAATTACTCGGTCAATGACTATTCGAGAAGTTCAAATATAGTAAATCGTTCTCTTCTTTTAATTTAGCTTAATTTATACTAGAAAAAGTTAAAAAATAATAAAATCCATTATTACTTAGTGCTATAAAAATGTTACCATAAAATATTTCATCAAACATAGATAAAACTAATGATTAATCCATCGACAATTAAGGATTAGAAGAACACGAAAATTTGTTACACAAGACACAAGCCATATTGTATAATTATAAGATGTTCGGGTAGGGGCCCGTATAAAAGAGAACAATGCCGATGTCCGTGAGATAGTAGAGGGGCACAAAAAGCCCCGTCGGCGCCCAAAAGAGATGGTCTGATAACGAAATTATAAACACCACGCCTAGTACATCGTCTTCACAGATAACGGCCCGAAGTTTGATTAAAGTCCGCATCACAAATTGGCAGGTTCGCACCGTGCGAAATTAAAAGCTATAATGTATCGATTCGTCCATAAAGTAATACAATATTTTTGACTACAATATTTTTTATAATAAATTGTCTGTACGATAATTTTAACAGGAAGTTCTAGTAAAGTATTACAATACTAATTGAACAAATGTGAAAAACATAAGTAACTAACTCTCAATAAATGCAAAGAAACAGAATTAATCATTTATGTGTGGAATTCCACATTTGTCACTATTAATCAATGAATGTTTTCAATATATGAAATACAACTTTTTATTGAATAAGATTACAAAGGCTTTGCAAATGTAAGTAGTAGAAGAAGTGAATGCTTCAACTTGTTTTATTTGACAACATTATAATTTTATGACGTAGACAACAAAAAATAAAACATCGAAATTTAACGTTACGTACTAGAAAGATTTGCACATAGAGAACTCATAAAAATACGGTATTTCTTTTTAATTGCATCTTTGGTGCACGTGTACGAAATCTTAAGCGGTGAGTTTTGAGTCCGTATAAAGAATGTGAGTTATTTATATAATTTAGTTTTAACGTATTTAAAATATCCTATCACCACAATTTTCAAGTCAGATTTATCACTGTCAACTACTAGAAACTTGACGAGAAATCGTCTTTCTATTATCTTCTTACCTGAGTTTTAGTCTTTTTAAGGAAGAAAAAGAAAATGAGTAAGAGGCTCACTAACGATAAATGATTACACCAATGTCATATTCAGCCTCCCCGACATCTGTGAAAAACTCGTTATGAGAATAATCTACATTTTTCCTGTTGATTAAGTTTGCAAAGTTGATTTAGATGACACAAATAATTTCAAAGAAGTATTGCTATATAAGTGAATTGTCTTTAATTACAATATCGTTTTAATAGATCAAAGGAACAGATCACCACTTTCGTATTAAATGCCATCTGTTGGTTTTCTTTTCATACCGAAATATAGTCATTCACACAGATACTTCCAATTGGGTAGAGGGAGTGTGTGATATTATTAACATGAACATAATCTTTTCTGATATCTTGATAACTCATAAGTAATTCATCGGGACACAAATTTCAATGACTCGTCAATTCCTTTTATATGAAAAGGAAGACAAACGAACAGACGGTTCACCTGATGATAAGCGATCAAATATCCGGAGAGTCACAAGTGCGTTGTCAACCTGGGAAATTGGATAGAATAGGTTTATTGGAAAGAATGGTTCGAGAATAAGAATTTGGAGGGAAAAGGAATGGGAAAAGAGAAGGATATACATGGCCATCCGGCATCCCAAAAAGTCATGCATACTTTATTTTATGACGACTTTATGAAGAGCGGTGGTACTTCCTCGGGCGAGCGCAACCATAAAAGTTCAGGAAAAGATGTTATGCTCTGCTACCTACTGATACTAAAAATTATAAAAAAAAATACAAAAGAATCCGCAGATCACTGCTATCATGGTGTAAGTTAAAAATATTCTCAGGGGAACAACTTTATCGCCGCATCTGACACCGTTCCGACCCTAATCAAACACGTAAGCCGAGTTGTTTATGAACGCAGTCTTGCACCTGACGCGTTTTATGGCGTAATTGCTTCCGGGGCTGCATTAGCATCGGCAGAGATAAGACAATTAATAAAGTCACAAACAGTAGCATTAGTGTACGCTTTTACAATTTTCATAGAATCTTTTGCGTGGGACTATACTTTTTCTTTTATTTGTATTCGTTAAGATGTTAAGAAATTACACATATGGGACGTGGGCGCAGTTTGTGGTAGATGTGATAAAACGCATTCATTTATTATTTTCAGTAGCATATTTTATTAATAACCTCCTCTAGACTAGTGGTATGGGCTCTTGCTTTGTAAACCGGAGGTAGTGGGTTCGAATCCCTTGGGGGAACGATAACTTTGTGTTGTTATTTCTTGGTTAGTTTACAGCAGTGCGGGATGATCACCCGATTGTCTGAAAAGAAAGATAATCCATGCGTCGGATGGTCATGTAAATAGTCGCTTTTGCATCTGATATCTCTCTGGTTGTGTCAGATATCCGTCCCATCGGGCTTTGAGAATTAAGGAACAGAGAGTGCACCTGTGTCTGCGGGTACACTTGTGCAATATTATATCTCCTGAACAGTTGATTGCTCTCTGAGTATGGCCAATCTACCGTGCCGTGACCGGAATTCAATCAGGAGGACTTAAGTTTATTCTTAATAAACGTTAGTTTAACACATGCTTATTTAGATGTGGTAACAATATATAATATTATATTTATTAGTTCAGATGAAAGTGGTAATACATTGCTATCGCCCGTTGTGGCACTACCGCATTTTTCCAAAACACGCATATCCACATGAATGACACTATTAGCGTAGTCTTCACTTTAAGGACAAATAGACTTTCCACGGGTTCTAATTACCACGATGAAGTTTTAAAACCTCACGTCATACATAAGACAAAGCTTAGTAACATTTGGTGTTCATAACATAATCTATATGAAATGCATATAAAAAGCGCCAGTCCATAATATAGTCTACATGAGATGTAGTTACCAGTCAGTTGATCAACAACTTCGCATCCGTATACAAGGCTACGAACATCCTTCCCAATCGATTGAACAAGTCCACATTGCTCAATCGGCTCTGGACACTTATTCACATGTCCGACTTTGCCCATCTCGACGGCTCTCCACTCAGAAGCCTCGTCCACAATGAGTGTCGTCCAATAAGGCAACGGCTAGACATAATTTGCCGATTCAGTGCCTTATCCCGAATGGCTTTGAGTTTATTTGCCTAAACGGAGGACAGGAGAGGCCTCTTTGTTCAAGATTAATAGAATATTTGACTACTATTATGTTATGATATTATAGTACCTAGCGCTTTAAGGTTGATAAAGATTCGCGGGTGAATCGAAATAAAATATGAATGCCAATTTCCAAAATTTTGCATACTATGAAAAATTGTGTATTTATCAATGGCCGGTTTTTTGTTATATTTGGAGCTCGGAACTCTGTGTTTTGTGTCTTATAATACCCAATTCTAAGACGAATAAAGAAGTATTATTACTATTTTTAATGATTATCATTGTGTTATCAAAAAATTGAAATTTATCCGAGTCATTATAAATGAATTGATACGCACATAAAAAATTATATTTGCCTTTTTTTTATTATAGCCAGAATGTGGGAACTAGGTAAATTTAGGCAATGTCAGTTAGCTTGTGTATTCCATTATATACATGTTACCTTGCGTTTGCTTATTGAACGCGAAAAAAGTTTGAAACTCATTCAGCAGACCTTTTGTACCCATGTCCATTAAAATTAGCAATGTGATGACGCGAGGAAGTATAGCACACTTTTTACTTGTTATAATGAATATTGCAAAAATTTAAATAAATGTGGACAATTTAAAATAAAAACATTTTTTTTATGAAAAGGAATACAAACGAGCAGTAACGGTTCAACCGATAGTAAGCGATCGCGTCGCTCATAGACATACGCAACATCAGTGCGTTGTCAACCTAGAAAATTGCATAGAAAAGGTTTATTGGATAGTAATGGATTGAAATTAAGAATGTAGAGACGATAGCAGTGGGAAAAGAAAAGGGCAGATATGGCCATCCGGCATCCCCAAAACTCATGCATACTTTATGTTATGCCGACTTTATAAAGGCGGTGGTATTTCGCCGAGAGAGCGTGGCCGTAGAAATGCAGAAAAAGCTGTGAAAAGTCATGCTGTACCACCTAACTATTAAACCTGTGGTAAATCCGGTAAAAAAAGCCCGTTTAAATAATTATAATGTATTCATGTAGCAACTATGTGGTAAATCGATATCATTCTTATCGAAATATTGTGTCTTCGCACCAATAAATGTTTTCGTCTCGAGTATCCGATGATGCTGATGTTAGTCACAGCTTCTCCCTCAGGGTCACAGTTCGGATGAGATAAACCCGACCTCGGCGATGCTTCAAACAGTAGACTCGTTATTTATCGACATTTTAAGCGGTCGTTATAAATAAACATATCGAGTGAGCTACAAGCTCCAATTGCTTGATAAGATATAAGTTACTATGGTATTCTGTGGTTACAGTTCTGGACCGTAATGACAACATCAGTTCTTCTATTCTTCTGCTTCTGTAGTGCTTCCGGCATGTTTGCCGAGGCAAAAGTCGATGGTTTTCATGCCATCTTACGCAAGAGGCTCTCTTCAACACTAACCAGAGTGAGGAATAGCACTAACAGCATCCTAAAGGTCATAGCTGAAAAGCAAGACTCATACATGTTAATAGCTTTTATTCGCGCTCATGTACCGTTTTAATATTTGTAAATGTGTTGTGATTGTATTTTCTGGACTATTTTTATTATTATTATTATTATTATTATATTCCAAGACGTCAACAAGTTCGATCCGTACTACATCTTCAAACCAATACAAATATTTTACAAGTATCGTCACGGGGTATTTAGATGAATAGTATTTAAAGTGTATTGTGTAGCAGAAATGGTGGCTTTGGATGTCGAGTGCACTTACAGATTAAACAGTTATTTTAATACTTCTTACTGCAACGGAGACAAACAAGTATAATTTTCACAGGAAACTGTGAAACCGACTTTTAACTCTTAAGAAGTGAACTTTTATGATACTTGGATTTAAAAGCAAAACTGTCAAACCAATTTTTATAAAAATCATATAGAAAGAAGCATTTTTAAAATTAGATTAAAGCTTCCGGAGAAATTAATTCGCACATACATAATGAATTCAAATTAAAAATAATATTAAAAAAAATCTTGAGCCCAAACTTGATGAGTTTGCGTCGTCCCATTAGAGAGTTCCTAAGGCGACCGTCCAGCTCCATCACGGCATTAGCTCCAAGTCATCATAACAGTGCATTGTCACATATGCGTCCAAAATTACTAAATAAAAGTTTGTAAAAAAGAAGATACATATAGTATAATAAAAAACGACTATATAAATATCGACCTTATAATTAATATTAACAGTTTCACATTTAGCCGACTTTAAAATAACATTTTAAAGTTTAAAAGCCTAATATTTTAATGTCTTCTTCTTCCTCCTAGCCTTATTCCCAAATTAGTTAGGATTGGATTCTAAACCAACCAAATATTACTGGAATATCAGCTGTTATACAGAGCGACAATGGCAAATTTAATTAATTTTAAATTGCAACTTACAAAATCATTTCTGTTATGTTTCTTTATGTTACTGTTGTGACCTTTAAAACTGTTTGATACTATTTTAAAAGGATTTTGAAAAACAAAGCGATGGCATATGAGACAAATAAATAGCATACGACGAATATTTGATGTCGAATTTGATGCCATTAATTATACAAAACCTAAGGAAAATAACTTAATTCACTAATTTTAATCTTATCTCATAAATATTTTGAAAATCATACAATAATCACAAGGCCATATTTCGGGAGGCATATATAAACTAGATCTATATTTCGACAGCCTTTTTACAGCATTTGTTTACAGCCACGCTCGGGGAAGTACCGCAGTCCAATACAAGTCGGCATAAAGTAAAGTATGCTAGTTTTGGGGTTAGCAGATGGTCATTCCTACCCTTTTCATTTCCCACCCACCACATTCCCTTGCAAATCCTTAACCCGACCCCATCCGATCCAATAAACCTTTGGATTTGATAAAATCCAATTACCCAGGTCGACAATGCACTTGCGACTCTCTAGATGTTTTGTGTGTCTATGGGCGACGGGATCGCATAACATGAGGTGAACCGTCTGCTCGTTATTCACTAGACACTGAATATATAATACGTGATAGACACTTCATAAATCTGTATTCTGTATCTCAAATCCTTAATTATCTTTATTCAAAGAATTGAATCTTCATTTAAGTAAAGATGTGGTGATATTAGAAGATTCCACTCTTCCACGCAATAACAAATTTCATTACACTCAGTTGGGATTTATACTTATAAGGAAAGAAAAAACAGTTTAATACAGATGAAAAATATTAAAAACTGTACTATACTGTATGTATATACGGTACAGACGTCTGTAGGTGTGTATGGCTGTATGTGTGTGTGATAGTGTGTTTTGCTGTAATGTTAAAATACTTATCAATTTTTAGATTGAGGAAAGAAGCAATCGGAAAGGCGGGGACACGTTTTTAGTACCAATGAATGGAGGCATTTGGACTATGTGCGTGTCTTTGGAAGGTATTTTATGCTATCTATCTTCGGGTATATTAGAATAAGGTTTGCAGTGCACTAATAGCGAGTTGAATTTTTGATTGCAGAGGAGGAAGTAACGATATTGTCCAGGGCCGGTTTCCCTGCGGAACCGTTATGCACAAATTACTTAGCAACTAATGAAGACGAAGAATCTCGAGCAGATTGGCAACATCGTAAGTCAAATGTATTTGTTAAACGATTTTGCGAATCGATTTTCATTGAGAAAATTTTCTCTCTACGGAACAAAATATGCTTTTTTATTTGCTATATTTATAACATAAAACATACGAATATTGTGTTAAAGCGGCATGTTTGTTATTAAAATCTTTACAATTATCATTAATGAAAATAAATCATTAATAAAATAGAAAGTTTGCTGCAAATTAATACATAAAAAATACGTAAATATTCGTTCGAATTCCAAAAATGCTTTAAATATCATATTTTTGTGCGTTTTTTTGTTGATAAAACGATAAAAGAGCAGACGCTTCATTCGATGTTAAGCGATCCCTTCGCCCATAAACACAGACGACATATGGAACTACCGTTGTGTTTAGGCATGCAGAACCTGTCGATCTCGTGCGCGCTGGTGTGCCTGATCGTGCTGGGCGCGGCGGCGCTGGTGGGCGCGTTCGGCGTGTGCAAGCACCAGATCAGCGCCGTGCTCGTCACCGGCGTCATGTACCTCCTGGCTGGTGAGTGTTCCTTTTAATATCTCATAAGTATAGTGTGACTGGTGAAACACTAACGGTTTCAAAGGGGAGCATTCGGTACTCTGTTGTCGTCATAATTATATATTGAAATTAGGGGCGTAGTTTTGGTCTAAATTTTCTTATAATAAATAAAGCGTGGATACCATACCGGCAGCTAAGCATATGGCGAGATTGCGTGGTTCATTGACCGGAAAAAGCGCCTACCTTTCGCCTCATCTCGTTTCTATGCTGTTCGTGAATAGGTGACGGTCACTACCTAATTCTAGCCGAGTCGTTCAGGCTGATAGGTCACTTTGTCGTTTTATACTTTCGTGTGTTCGGTACATCGAGTGTCGTTTGTCATCCGGGATCAATTATGTCCTATCATACACACAAAATTACTAGTACCTTTTAAATTGTGATCTAGGGTAGTTATGTATATACGTAATTTAGTTTTATTCAATTTTTGTAAATAAGTACGATTCCTTTTCTTTAATACACCAAAATAACAAGAAAATTCGAGAAAGATTCGGTTAATTTTATGTAGCTCTGCTTCATATTATATGATATCATCAGCCTGTTGTAGTCCACTGCTGGACATAGGCCTCTCCTATTACACGCCACTGATCTCGACCTTCGGCTGCTCACATCCAGCTCCTGCCAGCCATCCTGCGCAAATCATCACTCCACCTTGCCTGAAGACGTCCTACACTACGCTCGTCGAGACGCGGTCTCCACTCAAGAACTCGTTTACACCAATGGTTATCAGTTATACGCCTAATATGGCCAGCCCGCTGCCATTTCAGCTTGCTAATCCGGTGGGCTATGTCGATAATCTTGGTCTCTCTTGGTTTCTGTCGGATCACCTCATTGCTAATTTGGTCCCGCAGAGAAACGCCGAGCTTAGCCATCTCCATAGCCCGCTGAGTGACTTTAAATTTGTGGACCAGCCGTGCCGTAAGCGTCTACGCTTCGGCTCCGTATGTCATGACGGGTAGGACGCACTGATTGAAGACTTTTGTTTTTAGGCACTGTGGGATCGACGATGTGAAGACTCGACGTAGCTTTCCAAATGCTGCCCAACCCAGCTGAATTCTCCTATTCCCTATGACCTCGTCCTTGAAGTTGTTTCTACCTAACTGTAACTAAAATCTCTGCCCGAGGTATACATATTTCTGAACAACTTCGAGAACAACGCCGTATATCGCAATCGGTTCCGGTAGTACATGCTCATTGAACATGACTTTGGTTTTGTCCAAGTTCATCCGTAGGCCGATGCGCACAGAAGAGTCAGCCAGGTCATTCAGCATCTGTTGTAGATCCTGCATCGTTTCTGCCATGATGACGATGTCGTCAGCAAATCGCAAGTGAGAGATGTACTCGCCATTCATATTGAAACCACGTTCTTTCCAGTTCAGCGTCTTAAACATATCCTCCATTGCATTTGTGAACAATTTCGGGGACATAACATCCCATTGTCTCACACCTCGATGCAACGGTATAGGTCTTGTTTGCTGATTCTGTATTTGGATGGACATGGTGGCGGCTTAGTGAAGACATTTCATCACTTGGATGTATCGCCACTTGGATGTATCGCCAATCTCAAGTATTGGCATCGCTGCAGGGACTTCAGAACAGACCAGATTTCAATCGAGTCAAAGGCCTTCTCATAGTTCGCAAATGCTAGACACAGGGGCTGATTATACTCTTCAGTTTTCTGAATTATCTGCTGCACTATGTGGGTGTTGTCTATGGTGCCGTATCCGCTCTGAAACCCAGCCTGCTCCGGTGATTGGAATTCGTCGAGTCTTCGCCCAAGACGGTGATCACCCTTGAGAACAGCTTATAAACGTGGCTTAGAAGGGAAATGGGTCGATAGTTCTTCAGTAGGGTTTTGTCTCCCTTTTTGAGGAACAAAACGACCACACTCCTACTCCACGCTTCCGGAGTTCTCTCTTCGAACAGGACAGCGTTAAAAAGCTTTTGGAGCTTCCTGAGTACGAATTTGCTTCCTGCTTTTAGCAGCTCTGTTGTAACGCCGTCCTCTCCAAGGGATTTTCCATTTTTAAGCCACCCAAGAACGATCTCGATTTCGTCAATGTTGACTTCTGGCAGGTCATCGGTATAGTGGTGCGTTAAAGTGGCTCTAGAGTACTCATTTCCGGGTTCTGGTCGAGATGCATGAGAAGCGTATAGCCGGCCATAGAAGTTTTCTACTTCAGGAAGGACTGCCGATTTCGAGACAACGACTTCTCCACTTGCTATGGTCAACTTCGTCAGGTGACTTCTTTCAAGAGTTTGTACGAACACTTTTGAACCCCGGTTTTGCTCGATCGCTCTCTCAATCGAGAGGGTATTGGAGCACTGTAGATCGTGTCACACGTGCTTACTAATTTCTCGGTTTAGAGTTCGTTTTTCTGACGAAGTGACGGGTGGAGTTTCGCGTCGTCTCTTCATTAGCCCTAAAGTCTCCTCTGAAAGCTTCGATTTCTTGCCTTTACACTGCATTTCACAAATTCAATTAATAATTCTTCTATTTTTCATATTTGATCCCCATATATGTATAAGGACCTCAAGTATTGAATGTGACCCACCAATCACCCTGTATATTTTAGTATAAAATATTTTTACTCGTAGAAATATTACCATTATATTCAAGTTAATCTAAGGCCTTTGGAATCGAAGAGGCAAAAGAATAATGTACATGAAGCTAACAACGATCGCCCAGGCGAATCGAGTAAGACATTGCTTATTATTTAGTGCTATTTATAACTTCTTTGTTGCTGATAAAAAAAAAGCTGAAATTATTTTTCAAACGAATTTATTTTTACAGGAAATTATAAAAACTGACTTCAACCTCTAAATTTAAACTACTGATCCGTTTTTTCTGAAAATTTTATGGGACGATTTCGTATTTATACCCTATCGAATGAATAGATTAGTAAATAATGGAGATATGCGCGAACGTAATTAAAAAACAAAAAAAATATAGGTTTACTTAAGAACCTATTTCATTTTTGAAGTCCGTTAAAAACGATGACAATGCTAGTTTCACCAGATACTAGCACCTGCCATCCGTGCATTCAGATTAAGCTTTATTAAGAAGTCAGCTTCGTCATATAATAAAAGTTAATGGAGAGTGCTCTTTACACACTATATGTTTTTATCAGTTCAAATTCAAAAGGCGTATGCGAGTTCTTATAAAAGTATATAGTAAACTAGTTCAGTATATGTGAAAGTACACTATTCATATTGTCATAATTTGTAACATTCCTGTCAATCTTATAAATGAGTGAGGAGTCGTCGGCAAATGATAAAATTCACACAATCCCTTAAGTCCAAACTTTTCAATCAGTGCGTCCTACCAGTAATCGGAGCCAACACGTGTTAGAGTGGAAACCACGTTTAGGCAAACGTACATAGGCCGTCCTGTAGCACGTTGAGTTGACGGCTTGAGACAGGAGGCGGGTAGCGGATCAATGTGGCTGCTCAAGACCGCGATAGTTGGCGCGCCATAGGGGAAGCTTACGTTCAGCAGTGGACGGCAATAGGCTAATGCACAGGAGGCATTTGATAGAAGGTCATTTATGTACAACAAAAATAGGAATGGACCTAATACGTATCCTTGCTGGATGCGTATTCTAATGGGAGATCCCTACAAATTAACATTAATTATACAATAGCTATTTTTTAATTCTATGGGTACAGTAAATCGGATGAAATTACGGGTGGTGCCATGAATGCCGTTATAATTTACTTTAAGCTGGAGGGTTTCGTGATCTGCACAATCGAAAGCTTTTGACAAGCACAAAATTACATATTACGTTATGCAAGTTTTCCCAAACATTATAAGTATGTTTAAAAAGCGCGACTCCCACAGTTGTTGTTAATCTGATTTTAGTAAATCCTTATTAAGATACTTGAATACAAATATTTTTAAAAATGAATGCCGGTTGTAGAAGGTTGGATCGTGGTTCGACTGCCTTCTATTTATTTATTTTATTATATAATTCATAGTACTCCACTGTTGTTTAGTCACTAAATTTCAATTCTGACTTTGTTACAATTGTGTGTGAGTTAAAAGTGTCATTATAAGAATTCATTAAAAAATAAAACAAGATGATTAACAATTACATATACATATTTGGATTATCTGCTACTGTTTTTTTTTTGAGACATATATTGTGCCAATTTATTTCTCAAATAATTAACTCTAAATTTCTACGCATTGTCGTCCGTTCACTTGTAGGAATTTTATTTCGTTTGAGAGAGAGAGAGAGCCTTTAGTTCCTATCGAATCTTTACAAATTACATCTTTCCTAGCTGACACGAGAGAACTACCGCGAGTAGCTAATGAAAAAAACTAAATAAGTAATGATAAGTTTTATAAGAAATTAAAAACAAAGCCATTTGCTTTGGTAATAAAATAAGATGGTATGGAAATTGGCTTAATATTAAGTGCTGATTATTTTCTTTTTTTTATTTATTAATATTTATGCACAAGCCTTGTACATAGGCGGACTTAATGCCAAGGGCATTATCTCCCAGTCTACCTTAGGGTGGTATAGAGAAATAAATAAGATAAAATTTTAAATAATAAGACAAAATTAAATAAGATATTAAAAATAAGATAGGTGCACAAAAACGTTTTGGTATTGGATAAGGGTAATGATAAAAGAGTATAAATAAAATAACAATCGACGATGAAGATCAACCTGCCAACATGGTT
>JAOCPS010000030.1:370656-383629 GCA_025505425.1 Graphium colonna | reverse complement strand
GTGGTACTTCCCCGGACGAGCGTGGCCGTAAAAGTGCAGCAAAAGCTGTGAAAGGATGTTATGCTCTACCACCTCTTAAAGTTTTACGACGCACTAAACAAGCGTTCACTCGTACAGCCAATCAAGTCCAACTGTATTCCTTAATGCTGTTTTATCATTAATATAACGCACTTTATCGTCGTCATATCGATTTCTATTCAAATGTGATCGTGCTCTATGATATGTAGAAAACGTTAATAGAGAAAGCCTTCGGACCACACGTTCATCAGCGTTTACCATTTCGTATGCGATTCAAGTATCAGCGGGGGAGGAGGGGAGAGGAGTGGGTTATGACATTCGGATTAGCCGTACAAACTGTTATCGAGTAAAAAGGGCCATGATACCACATTATAAGCTCGTAGCGCCCCCCATTTCCGTCGATGGTGACGGAATGATAAATCCCGGATATGACCAACCAGTCTGGCCATTGTTTCAAGCACACAATGTGGATAGACGAGACGGAAAAAAACGTGGCGAACGGTGTGAATAAATCTAAATCGCATTTAAGCCGACAACAGGTCTAGGGCCCTTAATCTTTGGAAAGCGATTTTAGTGAATACACTTCGGCCCAAAAACGATGTCGAAATTTAGTGACTTTCGTAATTGTATCATTTAAAATATGACATTTTGAATTATATTTTAAATCCACGTTATATAACGTATATATGTGGTATCTGTATTGAGTAATTCAAAAACATACTATAAAATTTAAAGTAAAGACACAAATAAAGAAATGATAGCTACTATAATATTAAAACACAGTTTTACAGAAAATCAATCGAAAAGTGAAGTTCAATATAATTTTATATTTATGGGAATATTTGATTTTTAATGAAACTTCAATATATTTTTTAGCTTGTAAATTTGACATAAAATACAAGACGTTTTAATCCCTTTACAATATTTATTTTTTATATTTTTTCAAATAAAAGTGTTATTTTGATTTTGGCCTCGATGAATTAGGCCACGCTGTTGATGATACTAATGATAGGCAATCCTTTTTTCTCTGCAGCAAATACACCACTCACCCATTTATCAACTGTAAACTAATCATTGTCCATTAGGATCACATTTTTTCATATTCAATTTAAATGGTATAAAATCTATATCTTTATTTAAACTATGCCCTATCTACTCTGAAAACCGTATTAAATTTCATTCAGTAATTTGTATAGAATATCGATTATAACACATTTTTTTTAATTATATAATTAATACTCAATCTCATGCACAAGGAATATTTATTAGATAATTGTCTACTAGCAGTATAGATATACAGATACCTATAAGTATCTGAATAAATTATTTTTTTCTAAAATATCTGTGTCCGACCAAAAACTCTTCATAAATTGTTTTGTAAAACCCCGTCTTATTGCATGTTTTCATGGTACCTACATTATCTATTAAACCTTCCATGCAAGATTGCATTGTCTGCTTTATGGTTTATTATCCTACATCGTTACTTATGTTTTGATTGTAATTCATACGTTTATTTTACCGGAAGTAGGTCGTAGAACAAAGTCGAGGCTGCATAATATCGGGGAGTAGGCAGGGATCGCGAATGCTTCAGAAATATTTCACCTTGAATACGCATATGCTAAGCCTATTGCTAACCTTCATTAGTTGGAGAAGCACTATAAGAAGATTTTACGTAATTGTACGTTTGTTATTATAAAGCCTGTTGTATATTTTTACGCCATTAAGATTGAAAACATTTTAACGAAACGAATTCTATGCGACCACCAGCGAATAATATCTTAATCACAAAAAAAAAGAATCACCGAAAATTGGTTCAAAATTAGCCGAGATATCGCGTGACACGCATACGACAAAAAAGACTATCCAAGAACCTTTTTGGGGTCCCTTAAAAGTTAAAAAAACCTAGTCGATCTCAGGATTCACAGTTAACTTTAGTGAACTATTTCACCGAACAGTTCATTAATTCGTTCGCCGCAACGACACCGAGATCCGTCAACGGATCAACAAAACAACGAAACTTCAAACCGCTACCGTTCCGCGAAACGGAACGACAAAAACACGGACACGTGTTTCGAATTTCGGATTACCGAACGCGTGTTAGGGACGAGATTTTTTTATGCGTTCCTAATATCCCCTGTCCTAATGCGTGTGATGTGTATATTTTATAACACGATCTAAGTATTCACGATTTCAATGTTTCGACTTTTAAGCTTAAAGACAACGAGTTTTAAATTTTATATATCAATTTATAACACTAAATAAGTTTGAATTACCAAACGTGTGTCAAGGATGGGAGTTTTTGATGCATTTTTGAATGCGTTTGATGTGTATATTTTATAATTAAATTTAAGTTTTTACCGTAAAACCTCAATGGTATTGTCGTTAAGTTCAATTCTGAAGAGTTACAAACAGTTTTCAGTATTTTTATCGATTTGTAACATAATCACTTAATAGTGGTAAAACTCACTTAATAGTGGTGAATTACCGAATGCGTGCTAAAGATGAGATTTTAATGAATTCCTAATATACATTTTCTTAATACGTGTATATTTTATAACGCAATTTTACATTTTAATAATTTTAATGGCGTTGTCCCTTAGTTAGTGCCTCTTAACTCTGATTCTTCAGCGTTCTTTTTCTACCTATAATACTTAACATAATTTTTATATTATTTAACCTAAATATGTTCTATCTTATTATGACACTAGAAAATATACCTTCATATGTATAAAAGTATGTGCTGTAGTGCCGTAATAAGCTTAACACCAACTTATGTAAATAAATAAATTAGAGCACCTCTAAAAAACCGTTTAGAGGTGGTTAGAGTATAAAATCTTTTCACAGCTTTTGCTGCGCGTCTACAGCCGTGCTTTCCCGGGGAAGTGCCACCGCCCTTTATATAGTCGGCATAAAATAAAGTATGCATGACTTTTGGGAATGCCGGATTGCCATGTCTACCCTTTCCTTTTCCTAGTCCCTCTAAATCCTTAATCCTGACCACATCCTATCCAATAAACCTATCTATCCAATCTCTCAGGTTGACAATGCACTCTCAACTCTCCGGATGTTGCGTTTGTCTATGGGCGACGGGCGACTCATTTGTCCTTTCCATAAAAAAAACAGAACTGCACATAATATGCACTGCACCAACCACCAACACACCAACTCTATGAAGTTGTAGAGTTGGTGCTAAATTTATTATGACACTACACCTATTTCGGAATCGGTTCTGAGAACGGTTGCGTGATGAACAGGGTCAATATTATGAGACTGGCATCCCAGTTGATCCTGACATAACAGGGTTTGCTTATTTAAAAAACAAAGCCGGCGAGGGTGGTAAAAGTTGATATTTGTTTGGGACGCTTTACGGCGGGGACGTCCGCCGGCACAAGACCAGGCGCCACTAGCATTAGTACCCGATACCAGCGTCCAATTGTGCATTAATTGGACATAAAAATATTCACCGTCACATAAATTACGGTCTAAAGGGCGCCGATGAATTTCTCGAATCTACGACTCTAATGTTTTATTACCACAATATTAATGGACGCCGTTCCGACTTGGTAATTTCCAGCGGAATTTATGACAATCGGACCCAATTTACAATTCGTATTTCGGTTTTATTTTTTGGTTTGTGTGTCCGCTTGCATTTGGTTAAACGACAGTAAATCACTCCGCTAGATACGGAGGCATTGGTGATTCTTGTCTTACTGGAACCGTAAAATGTAAAGTAAATCGATATTTTTTTAAACTGTTGTGGAAAGTGACTATCATGGTTTTAAGACATACTATAAGATAGGGTCACGACGTCAGCTACTACTATGACTCTTGTTGGGGATTCCCTCTCCGCGCACCTCAAATATTAGAATAGATCTTATTGTGTTTCTGAATTGAAAACTTCTTTAGCGTCATTATGATTTGAAAGTCGATGAGACGAAAAAGCGACAGACACATACATTCACAAGGTTTAACGTGGATGAAAATAATAGTAAGAATTATAATCGCGCATGCGTAGTACAAAGATTGAGATACATCACAACAACCGTGGTGTTTTGAATACGTGCATATTATACGTTTGTAAAGTTTTGACATCATTTTCATTATAAAATTCTTTAAATATGAAAACGAATGCAAAGTATTGTCGCGATTATCAAAAACAACATTTTCGAAAGTTTTATTTCTACCACGTGTGAATCTCACACATGGTTATTTTTTTTTATTTGTAATAGTATGAATTTACTTCCTTCGAGGAGAATATGCGAGACAATAAGCGAACGCAATATTCGTAAATATTAAAAAGCATAACGGCAATATTAAATTTAATGACTATATATAACCACAAATGATTTCATGACTGTTTACGGAGTTTTTTTAAAAGGCAACCCTTACTTATAAGATCTATGACTTGTATGCAAAGGCGACTTACAGTTATATATTCCACATAAATCCGAAGCAATTAACTGTAGACAATACAAATAACTGTTGCGGCTGGGAATCGAACCTACGTCCCGCTGAAGGAAAGCCTTAGCAACTGCGCCAACCGGTCATCTGGTTATGATAGTAATGGATAGTAAAGTGAAATAAAGCGTTCTCGAATCGCCCTTGACAATGGTGAGGCCTACGCGTTTAGGGATTTTTTGACAACACTCCTGCATCGGAGGACGAGGAATAATGATATAGGTCCCCAAGGACCCGCACAATGCGCCGGGATAATAATAGTTGTAGATTTGAGAGTGATTTGAATATGAATGGCACCCTCCCGCGCGGTCCTCGTAATAACAAATATGAAGTGTTGCCTTTATTCGCTCCCCCGATGATTTTGACTCCGTAACGAATGGAGTCCGGAATTGTTATTATACGTTTATTAATTATAGTTTAGAAACGCGTTCAGAATGGGCCCGATACTGTTTTGGTTCGGGCGTGTACGCGTACGCGATATACGTAAAATATTAACACTGTTTTTGTCCTAACCCTTCGTGTGGCATACGCTAAAACTGGGGAGCGAAGGTCGGTTAATGTATTCTTATACTAAATGATATTTATGTATAGCTATTCTTCTTTTTGATATAAACAATGATTTAGATATTTTAATCATCGACATGCTTAACTTTTTAAAAGTAGATTAACAATAGTAGCATACATTTAAATCTCTTATGTGCCAAGAAAACCATAAAATAAAGTTTAAATCTCATTTGGGATTAAAGAAATTGAAATTTAAGCTTCGCAATATGACAATGGTATACAACGGTATTTTGAAATGTTATAAAGGCAAAAGAGTTTAATTGAAACCCGTTTTATCAACCGACTTCAAAATAGGAGGCGGTTCTCAAATAATTAGCAGATCTCTTCGCAAGTTATAAACTGATTTTACAATTGCAAAAAGCAATAAATAGTTAATAGACCCCATCCTATCCAATAAACCTATTATATCCGATCTCCCAGGTAGACAACGCACTCGTAACTCTCCGGATGTTGCGTTTGTCTATGGGCGACTAAAAGGGTCCCATATAGTTTTCATGAAAATCGTTCAAACAGATTCTTCTTTAAACGTTTTATTTTGTTAAACGAACTTTTTGGTTTCGCTGTTTTCTGTAAATAATTATCTAGGAATACTAGAGTACTACATTCAGTAAGTTTTTTTTTTTCTCTTTTTATTGCATTTACCTTAAAAAAAGATTACAATGGGCGGACTTAATGCCACTAGGCATTCTCTCCCAGTCAACCCTAGGCGTGGAGGTAATGAGTGGTAGGTGCAATAATTTAAATTTATCTAAAAACATACATATAAACAGATACAAGAGCGATATAAAGATACAAAATGATGTATAGAACTATAAAATATAATACATATATACAAAATAAATATGACAATGATAGTCGTTTCGTAACTTCCCTGTAGGTTACTTCTATTCTATTAAATAAAACTCTCGCACTGAACGCTTAAAAGACGCTTTGGTAGAGGCACTGCGTATGTCTTCAGGCAAAGCATTCCAGAGCAGTGTAGCCTGTACAGTGAAAGAGTTACCAAAGAAATTAGTTTTGTATTGGAATTGAAATTTTTAAATTGTCTGAGGAACGGAGAACTCTTTCATTGTTCAGCGAAAGATATTGGAAGTTGATCTTGAGGTAAGATGGAGCGGATGAGTCATTTAAAATAGAAAAAAGAACAAGCAAAATTCTAGAGAAGCGGTTTTGTTAAACCGTAAGCCATTTCAGGCGACAACGGTACTGAGTGACACGATTCGGACGAAATATTCGGAGACCAAAAATATACCTGATACAGCTATTTTGTTGGAGCTCCAGCTTGTTTATAAGTTATAATTTTAAATCTGGGTAACAAGCATCTGCATAATCAATTATTGGGAATATATCTAACTAAGATTTTCATTTCAATCAAAATTATTAGAAACATTAATTTTTTTCCTGTTTCTGAAGATTTTTTTTTTCAATCAAAATTATCACTTTTATGCGAATGCTGTAGTTACACGACATCGCGTTTGTATATAGACGATGTTGATGTTTTTACCTAAATTCGAATTTTGTGAACGGGCTCTTAAAGAACGATTGAATTATCAATAATATATAATATATGTACTTATTCGTATTCATACGTAGTACCTACGTAAACATTATTTGATAAACATTTAATAACTTATTACACAACTACAAGCTACTCTAGTTGCCTAGTTGCATGGTCAATTTAGTGATGAGACGGTAGATCCGAAATACTGGTGTCCTTCTCAGTGTGTTGTCCTCAGTTACCGAGACACAATTTATAGTTATAAGCAGTTTTATAAGGCGTATGACTGTGGTATGTATAACAATATGATAGGTTTTCATAAACATGATCATCGGCAGACCCAGCCCGTGATCTGGTACGAGAACGAGCCGCCAGGGCAGGTGGTCGTGCTCACAGCTAAGGACTACGACTCCGCGGAGAACGGCCCACCCTTCACTTTCGCCCTCAACGACTCCGCGAGCTTCGACATACGCTCAAAGTTCCATATACAAGGTAAGCTATTCTCTAAAATGAAATATTACTATATTATGTATTACCTTTACCTCTATACTTCTTTAAACTGATAAATTTTGATTTGTATTTTTTTTTCATTTGTCTTATAAATTCGACACCTTCCCACAATATTTAGGTACAAAATAGAGTTCCGACCAATTATTGTGTTTAAAATGCAATAAATGGCGCTTCCCAATAACTTTGTTTCGAAAGAGCCAATTCAATTGCCCCGCAGTTTCCCCTATTTAAACCCGCGTACTAATAAGTTACCCTCGTCTAATTATACTTCTAAAGCTTTTGGGGACGAACTCTGTCCTATGCCAGATTTTTGAGGAATGATTTAATATTTGTTGGCATATATTTTGCAATATGTACTTAAGTTAAAAAACAAATTGTGATAAGCGGCGACAAATCTGTTGCCTTGGAAAACATCTAAAGTATTAATTGCAATTTGTGTAAAGTGAATTTTGTCGATTTTTCAAATTGAAAATAATTCAATTGGCTGTCGTAAATGTGTCTTAAATTTTATGTGACGAAGAGGTATCTTAAATAAAAACGGTTAATATTTATAAAAGTGACTAACGAAACATATAGCGCTAGAGCGCTTAGATTAATATAGCATTACATAACCCGATTTTTTCTCACCTAAAAATAAACTTTAAAACTGAAAACTTATTAATATTTTCTTTCCAGGCAACATACTATCAACGTTAGTTTCGTTCGATAGAGAGCAGCGAAAAGAGTACAAAATACCCGTCGCTATCACCGATTCAGGCACGCCTCGACTGACCGGCGTCTCTATTCTGCACGTGGTGATCGGGGACAGGAACGACAACCCAATGGGTCCCGGACACAGCGACATATTCGTATACAACTACAAGGTAGTTATTATGTATTACATTATATAGACTAATTTAAATACGATTGTCCTAGCAACCTTTTATTATGGTACGTTAATTGTGACCATTACAAAACAGATCCCTGTCGGATCACCACATTCCGGAGATGATCCTTCAGAGGTACCCCGACCATGGCCCTTTCCATAGCTCACAGAGTGATTTTGAGTTTGTGGACCGTGCCGTGAGCGTCAACGTCTCGGCTCCGTAGGTCATGACTCGTAGGACGCACATGTTGAAGACTTTTGTCTTTAGACACTGTTTAATAGGCGAAGAGAAGACTCGACGTAGTTTTGTCGAACGCTGCCCAACCCAACCATCCGCCTGTCGTTTTCTCCAAAGCGTTATTAAACAATTTGAGGGAGATTACGTCCCCTTGTCTCTTAATTCCTCGGCGCAGAGAGTCTGTTTAATCTGCCAGTTGTGAAATTGGTCGGTCAACGCATCAGCATTATAAATGCAAATCAGCACCTAGATGTATCGCCAGTCGACTTGGCAACGTTGCTAAGAATCCAGAGAGATTATTTTTGGACTTCTGCATGAATATGAAATTCATGTTAACTGTGCAACTTCCATTTCTCTGTCAATCAATCTTTATTCAAACTTTGCCATCCAGTACAGTTCCCATCGCATGTTCAGTTTGGACGTTAATTCTAAATTAATTTCGTTTCTTCAAAACTGTAGTTCACAAAAGTAAGTTTTTTGCGTAATACCTATGGTTAAATCGTATAGTACTTGTTATATAAATTTTAAAGTACGTCATGATCATGGTTTACGATTGATTGGATTTCTCTACTAAATAAATAAAAATAAAGTTAAACCCATAAAAACTACAAAATCTGTACAATACATAAGTAGCTTGGGCGAAAAACAAATAATTTCAAAACTATTATTTCTAAGACTTACGCGACATTTACGTTTGATGTCCTGGTGTCACTTGTTAATCCTGCATACCTTCGGCTTTAATATTAATTTTTGTTTCGATCTAAGATCCTACTCAAACACCTCAGTCCTACCCGTGTCCATGAACGCTGTAAAGGGTTCGAAACGTCTTGTGATAAAATTTAAAAATAAACCGCGATAAAATCCGTGAAGTTTTTTAATTTAAAATTTCAAAACTGTTGGTTCAGAGTACAAAAATTATAGACATAAATTAATGCGATGTCGTTTCGTTAAACAATCAATATCATAATTAATATGAGGGTAATAAAGTAACGTGTACAGGCATGTTTACTAACATGAGTTCTGAAACTACAGGCTTGATCAAGCAGATACCTTGCACATTACTCCTTTTGCAATGTCAGATTAGACCCAAATCCCCAATAAAAAATCTCACGGAAAAACCGCAGGGAATGTAATATTCGCGTTAATTCTCTAATAACATCATAACGCCATTAAATATGAAAATGTGATAGTCTTAGCCTAAGTTTTAATAAAGAATTGTTTCTTTTAATGCTCTCAGACGGAATTGTACTTCAATGGAATTTTCAGCTGGCGTTACTATGTGAGTATTTTCAAATTAACTGAAAATGGCAGAACTGTATCTTTTAGGAGCATGGCGTGACACTATCCAAATATCATTACTTTTCTTTCCATTACATTCAGTCATGAATTCGATTGCCAGCTTTACCATTCAAAACGCTAAGCTAAGAATCTTTTTAATCGCCTATAAATGTTATTATTAATTAAATCCCCTGTACAAATTGTATTGGATGGTGTAAGTTTATAATTGTCTTAAAAGATTCTGCCTTAACTGCTTTGTTTCGATAAGGGAGTTTTGTCTCGGATTTTGTTTGAAGGACCATCTTTGTTTTAAAATTAAACTAGGGAGGCTCAACGTATCTGTTGTTTTAGTCTTAGCATAGAACTCTAAAATTAATATTATGTTAGGCTTACTTTTGTTTCCTCGCAATTTTTACATATTAATTAATTACATCATAAATATTTTGTGAGTCTAAACTTATTCACTACTATCATTTAATAATGTCAACTCATTAATCTAAAAGAAGCTTCTATGGTATTAATACGTAATTGCTTTAATTATACCTCTTCGTTAGATAAGTATATTATTTCGTTTCTACTTGCAAGTGCTTTTTGGTATTTTTTCTCGTTTTGTCAGACGAAACCGTCGACAACATTATCATTTTTGTCATGTTTATTCGATATATAATATTACAATGCAAGGTTATATATGAACTTTTGATGCATGAACGGAATGTATTTTGGGTTAACTTAAAACTAAATACAAACTTTATCTTAACTATTTTGTAATGTTATGTTTGTGTAGATGTACTCGTAATGTCTTAGGTATAAATATGCGAGTCGTTTTATTACTGTTCGTCGTATTGATTTTCTCGTGAACAATAATTTTAATTAATTTTGTTGTATCGTAGAGGTAGGTCAATCGAGTATATGGTAGCATTTTTTTTTTTGTTTTTAAAATTGTTTTCAACTTTAAATTTTGAGACGCGTTCAAACTAGATCCAAATACTCACAAGCAACTAACGACATCAGAAATGTGCCTCTTTGAGGCAAAAGTCAGAGCGATGAGATGCATCGGTTACATGAACCCGGTTATGGCACGGTTGCCGTGCCGGCAAAAGTAGATGAGGTGAGAATAAAGTGTCATTATCTTTAATAATATTAACCGTAAAAATTGTTCGCCCAGGGCGAGGCGCCAGACACTGAGATCGGGCGCGTGTTCGTCGACGACCCGGACGACTGGGACCTCCCCGACAAGCGGTTCATGTGGCTGCCCTCGTACGAGCAGCGGAGCCCCTACTTCGACGTCCATAGCAACACCGGCATGATCACCATGAAGGAGGGAACGCCCAACGGCACATATTTACTGCGTTTCAACGTTAGTACTGATTATTTTTTAAGTTTAAAAACTGGATAAATACTTCGCTACGACAAGGGCATACTAGACAAGTCACTATTTAAAAATAAATGGTTATCTGTGTTTTTGGACAGGTAAAAAGCTCTAATTTTTCGAAGACATATAAACCAAAAGTTATGCAGTTTGCTTAACGTGATAATTTCGTGCGCTTTTTTAACAGCAGTTTAACGTCCTTTTTTTATTTTTTTAACAGCCCTCACTATAAGCCACATGGCTTGTGTTGGAAGGGCAATAGACATAGATAAATTATACACGCATACACCCAGATTCAAAACAATTATTTGTATTTACTAATTAATTATGGAACTATCAACAATCTTTGTTTTAAGGTCATGGCATAAATAATTATTGTATCATTTTGTAGGTGACAGAAGAGCACGAACCGTTGGTTCCCTTTCACTGGGTTGAAGCAACGGTGAACGTGACCATCAAGGAGATCCCCGAAGAGGCGGTCGACAAGTCTGGTTCAATTCGCTTCGTCAACATTACGGCCGAGGAGTTCATAGTCCCCGAAGCAGACGTAAGTTTTAACTTATTTTTTAGGACTTGTTACTGCTAAAACAGATTTTAGGGGTAAGTATTTTACCAACGTTTAATATAAATCAAATAAGGGAGGAAATGAAAGAGGAAAGAAAGGCCGAGTAATTTCGGTTTTGAATCGAGATTAACACGATTAATACATAAAAAATCATCGCTATGATACCGTGTTGACACTGAATTCTGCCAACAAAAAAATGTCGCGTACAAATAAGAAAAATAAGCGATAATAAAAAAGTTTTGTATAAAACTTTCATAGTTTTTAAATATTTCTGTTGTATTTTATAAATAATTATACTAGGGACACAGTACTACGGTAATGTACAACAGACTTTCTTAACAATACTTGCTTTTGCTTCTGTAATTGACATAAAAATACCAATTTGTCTTAACAGTCGCGGAATATTATGTCACATAGTGGGACAATTAAAAACGACAACTTTTCTCTTGTTGGAATTTAGAAGCTCGCGAATATTGTAGCGCTTAGTCGCACGAGACGTATATTATAGTTGCATTCAGTTTGCCTATCGAGATAACTTATTCACTTTAGTCTAATGCTGGAATTTTAATAAAATTGTCTTATCGGCATTGCTTGGTTCGTACATGCTGTGAATTCCGTTTCTCGTTGGTCATTTCCGTACTGCGGTGGTGTGATGCTTCACTTTTTGTCTAGTTTAAAAAGGGCAAACTATACAAGTTTATTGTGTGTTTCAGTGTGTAACTCGATACACACACATATTTCAATTGGCTAGTTAAGTATGATAAATGTGCATCGTATAATTATAAGTCAACTTTAATTCTCTTGCGTGGGTAATATTAATTGCGGTGTTTATTATTTTATGAATGGAATAATTAATTTCTGTGTAAACCCTTGCAGATTTAACATACTTGCACTTTAAAATTGATTTATGACGAATTTACTTTTGTTTCTCAACCACATACTACTTTAAATATTGTAATAAAAAGATAGCAAACGAATAGTGGATTGTAAATGAGAAGAGTTGCCACTTACAATGAGTTATATACGTTACTCGTTACTAGAATTGCTAATATATAATATAAATGTAAAAGTTATTATACGATTATCTATCGAAAAAGATTTAACTTAAAATATGATTTAAATTAAGTCATTGCTTACAAATGTCCGTGTAAATGAACAATATTTGAATGAGCCATGGTATCGCAACAGGGCACGAGCAAGAAGGACAAACTGCACCGCCGGCTCGCGCAACTGTACAACACGTCGTTGGAAAACGTGGACGTGTTCACGGTGTTCAGCAAGGCCACCGTGAAGGACGTCTTCCTGGACGTACGCTTCTCGGCGCACGGATCTCCCTACTATCCCGCTGAGAAATTGGATAGCATGGTTATTGGGATTCAGGAAAAGGTGAGCCTACATAATGAAAAAAATTAAAAGAAAATTTCGCGTGAATTTTTGTCAAATGGTCTTAATTCATTGAGTATTACGTCCACTCTGTATCTGTGTCAACAAGTTTATTCATATTTTAACCCGATGATTTCTTCCCTGTCTAAATAAGTTGTCAAAAGAGTTATGAAGTAGCAGATACTGTTTGTCCCCATAATATTATAATATTATATAGTAATAATTGA
>JAOCPS010000030.1:185003-197286 GCA_025505425.1 Graphium colonna | reverse complement strand
TACCATCAGGTGAACCGTCTGCTCGTTTGTCTTCCGTTCCATAAAAAAAAAAAAAAACTTTACCTATCCAACTCGGGCTTTTCTGTTATTAATAAGATTATCAACGCTAAAAATATCTTAGAAGTCACTTAAAATCAAATTGACGTTCTGAAATATAGTTAAATAAATCCAAACGTCACATTTAATTTAAGACAATAATTTCTGAAATTCTAATTGTGGGAATTTTTTTTTTATAGATTTTAAAGTCATCGCGCGTTTTTATTAAAGGACATCAATAAAGCTATCTAAAGAAGCACAATCATAATAATCTAGCCATCATTGTAATCTCTTTGAACTACGCCAATCAGCAAAAGGAAAGGAAACCACGCATAACAATTTTATCATTCAACCATAAAATTTTGATAATATGCAAAATATGATAAAGTAGAATAATTTTGGGCTCCACGACTTCAGCGTTCAAATAAAGCACTTAAATAAGCATCAATTGTCTAAGTCACACACCGTGACTTTTTTCTGATTTATCTAAAAATGGCAAATTGTAATTTACTTGACATAAACTGATTAACTTCAGCATTGTATCCACTTTTACTTTAGCAATCTACACAGTGCTTATCCTTACCATGCCACTATCTTAATTCAATACAAATAAAGTCAAAAATACTGGTAGCTTTCCATTTTTCCGTGAAATCATGGACGATAGTTTCATGGACGGTTAAATTTCTAGATAAAATTTTAAATACGGGTATTTGTACTTTTTCTTTGCACGAATGATACTTTCTCGAACGTTCTCAATCTCCATCACTTTTCACCAAGAATGTCGATGACGGCACTTCAAATCTCGAAGCTGTCTGCATCGGACCTTCGCTACGATTCTGAGACGAAACGCTGAAAGGTATGTAAGTGGATTCCGGAGCGAGTGGCTCGAGTCAATAAACTTGGTTGGGCGGGCGCGGCTACAAATAGCGCGGGCGCGAGACGGCGCGTCGGGTACCGACAGAAGCGGAAATAATCTGGACGCGGGTGTACCGTCAGACGAAAGATCGGTAAATGTGATGCAAATGTGATCACGATTGTACTGATGTCGCCACTTGGCTAGACTGGACGTGGGTGTAGCGTCAGACGAAAGATTAAAAAAGGAGATGGAAGTTGTGATCATGGTTAACATGATACTGCTTAAGATAGAAATAATGACATCGAACAATTATTATCTACTGAAAACTTCGAAACCGATTACAAACGCATTAAAAGCGAACGTTTTTCAGTAATTTTGATTTAAGAGAAAAATTATGAGACCACCTTATAACTAAAATAGAGAAGAATTTTTCCTTTGAAATAAAAAGGAAGAATGTTTGAAATCGGTTTGTTAATTCAAATAAAAATAACGCTCAGTCCAATTACGAACCTCCTTCTTTTTAAAGTCCGTTGAAAATGTGGAGCAAAATATTTTGTGTATAGTGTAGAACATTTATTTCGTATGATCGAAGATTAACAGAACAGTACAGTCATGTACATGCCATGGTCCAGCACATTTTTGTTAAGTTTATATTTTGGGCAATGGAATCGATATCGTAATAGTATTTTCTACACGCACCTTTATTTTAGTCACTAATTTAGCACCAAATTTTTAAATGTGAAGCATAAGCTACATTATATTTAATGTTCAATAGTGCAAGCAATTTCTGTAATTGCTTTATGCAATAATAATACGTTAATTACGCGCAAAATATCCAAATAACCTATAAAACAACGACTCTGATATTACAGACAGTTCTAAGAGATTATATAATATATTACAAAGATTTCGTTTTGTCAAATAAACACTTTTCACAAGAGACTATTTATCAAACGCTTCCGAATGACTAGAACGAAGTAGTCAAATCATGTTTTAGCTCCGTACGACAACAAACATCGATAACCATAGAATCTAAAAAATATTTTCACCCGTCTCGCATGCCCAGGCTCATAACACGCGGTTTATATAAATTATTCCATAGATAAATATCTTCTGCGCCCGCGTATTTTTAACAACAGTCGCCATCTATTCCTCACCGCGCGGAAACACTTAATTAAATCAAAGAAGATGGTGTAACGGCGCCGGGTAACGATGCTGTGCCTCCCCAACGACTTGGTAATAAAAATCGCTGACCGCAAACAAGGCTCCGACGATGGTGCTGTAAATTTGTTGTAATAAACTCAGGCAAATGTGGAATGGACCGTCCGACTTTGTGGCGAAAGTAGGTGGTCCGATGTATGCACCCTGAGGAACTCCATCTATGATCTAATCTAATTTTGTATTTTGAAACCTTGTAGTGATTTAATTCTTATTATTTTGTTTTAATAAATAAATAAGATAGTTGAACTAAAGAGTCCAAATATTGAGTTTTTAAATTTATTAAAATATTTAACCGAGAATTTTTGTTACCGAAAGACATAATAACAGAAATACATAATTATTTTAGCAGAAACCAACTAACTGTCGATAGATATAAAAGTATAGTTATAATTTATTAGTTATTTTATTACTTGATTAGCATCCAATAGCTATATCGTTGTCTAAAATAACACTTACAGTTTTGAATCAAAATAAAAAAGTCCACAGTGGTGACAAAAATAATTTAGAGTACATTTAAACTTAACGAAATAATGTATTTGTAATTTAAAGAGAAAATATTTTAACTTTATGCTCCCGTTTTTTGCTGCCAGTACCGAACTTATACATTTTTCCCATGGTCTGTTTCCTAATTAAGAAATTTTGTGGTTTTATATACAAATATGCGGTAAGGTACTAATTCGTTACTTATTTTCATAATTAACCGTTACAAGGCAGTCTGCTTAATTTATAATACATGGAAAAGCGTTCTGACGCAATATTTTTCTTACTATTTTATATAACAATTTCCTTTTATTCAAAACTCTAATATAGTAAAACATGACATGCAATATTAGCAGGGTAATATATTTTGTACAACTAATATAGGTTGGTAATTATAGTTTAATAATTAAAAACCCCTTTTTTAAGCTCACCTTGCCACATTCAGCAATACTACATAGGTCAATCACGAGTGACTTAGACAAAAGCTCGCACAGACATTTTATATATTGCTCGTCCTTATTTTCAGGACATACCTTTGTAACTTCTATAATCGTGATTATCTTTTTACCGTGTCTACACATTCACTCATAGAGCCACTAGCGACTATATCTTGCACTATCATCTCAGCGGTTTCATCTGCGAAATTTTTTCCCGTTCTTGCAACATTTTTCATTGATACTCCCCTCCTATTCGGCATAGCTTAAAGCCTTCTTCAAGCAATGGGCTTTCCAATACAAAATATTATTTTCAAAATAATAATTTAATTCTGATAAGTAGTTCCCGAGATAAGCGGTTTCCAACAAACAAACAAATTCTTAAGCTTTATAATATAGTATTGATTTTATAATCCTGTTTAAATTAATGGTTTATTATGCAATATTTTGAATGAAAAATCTTATAAATGACATCAAAACAAACGAACAAATCCTCACACGGCTGCATCAAGATCTTTATTTCGGTCACTGAAAAATTCAACGCTGAAAGATACATTTGTCGCCTGTTGCGTAAGCACGTGTAAGCGGAATTTTCTCGGCCCCGTACCCAATTTTCCCGTTTGACCCCAAACACAATTCTTTCGTTCGATCCCAAACCCAATTTTTTTTTACTTTTAGCTCATTCGCCCCCTTAAAACTGATTTTCTTCGAATCGGTGGGTATCGCAGGTCACATATGTCGATGATTTCAGTTTTTGTTACATTTGCAAATTGGGCAAGGTTCGCAAACAAAATATAATAAAGATACGATTATTGTATCTTAGAAACCGTAAAGCTCGGAAAAATGAAATTATGCATAGGAATACACGTGGGACGTAGTGTAGACGTAAAGTAAGTCGAGGTTTTTAAAAAATCTAAATTATCTGAGTTTTGTATGACAACTTCCATATAATTCAGTAAAGTTTAAATTGTAACGATATATTCACTAGACCATCCTGGTAAGGGCACGCCCCCCTCTATATACCCTTGACTATCACACAAGTATGTAGGATATAAACATTTAACAATCTTTGTAATTCTAGAAAATATTTAAGTAAATTATTTGCAATTTAAATGCAATTTTTAATATTCACTTTTCTATTTAACACACATTATTTTACTATAGCTTAGTTTTTATTTTTTATAGCTAATATTAAAGTCAGTGGAACTCGTTTGCAAATTCGGAGAAAATTCCATTTTCGGGGTCAAATGAGTCATTTTCTTTTATGTTTTGCTTTTATAAACAATTAATTGTTTAACGTCCGATGCATTTATAACTTACACGCGTTGCCAAATTTGTATTTAAAAACATATTTTGTACCTTTTGAAAAGATTCTCCGTACCATCAACGACATTTTTATACATCACCTTTTCTTATCCGATGTAATTTTTTTATTGATTGTATTTAAAAAATACTTAACATTTCCTTTTTTATTACTTTATATTGTTTTGAAATATGTAATCCCGAGATTATGAAAGCGGTAGTGGGTTTTTTAGATTTTTTATATTCACATTTACCATGAAATTTTGCGACTTATACGCTATCCGGAATACAAAAAAGGAAACTTTGTTTAGTCTTCAGATTAAACGTAAATCAGTGAAATTGGAAGTTTCTTTAAAAAACAATGTAAGTTAGAAGATATAACAGAAATTAGAGAATTAATAAAGATGCTAAAAATAAGTGGGGAGAGGACGCTTCCCAGAGGAACACCAGCAGTATTATTGAGAAAATCGACATTATAACGAACAAAGCCATAAGCACTTAATCAAATATAAAAACATCGTCGTTCTTTACATAGTAAATAAAAAACAAAAGTTTGTCTTATTCTTCAGATCGGCTTTATGCAAGCTTTTTGCTAGTATTATTACTAACAAAAAGCTTGCATAAAGCCGATCTGTCATCGGTAAAGTAAAGTAAAGTAACTGCTGAGCAAAGGCCTCCTCTAGACAGAGGGAATAGGGCATAGTCCACCAGGCGGCCCAAGTGCAGATTGGCGAACTTCACATATCTCTTGCATACCTAAGAAATATTATTTCTTAGGTATGCAAGTTTCCTCACGATGTTTTCTTCTTCCTTCACCGCAGAGTACATGGTAAGTCAGCACTTAAAATTGCATTTAGAAAATTAACAATTTTATTGCTGCCGGCACCGGGGATCGAACTCAGGTTCGCCTCGAGTAAACGGAATTGAAGGCAAGGCCCGGACACTGAGCTACCACGGCTCTTATAGATCTGTCATCAGTGCCACCTTTTAATAACTTCAAATTATATGAAACATCTAAATCATTCTATAATGGTATTGCTAATGTGCATATGTTCGTTTAAAACCACTAAATGCAATATAAAATCCATCTGAAGCCAATAAAGACGTGTAAAAACAAGAAAAATACGCGAAATCTAAATGCTTTAATACTGGCAATATTTCAAAACAATTAAGACCCACTTGCAGTAATGTCATAGCTTGTTGCAACAATTTGCATAAATTACTCGTCGCTAAATCTTTCAAAACGTTTTATGTAAATCACTAGTCCAAAAATCAGAGGAAAAATAACACGATTTTTATAACTTTATAAAAACTTGTACACTCGATTCGCCAAGAAAATCTGGCAACGTGCATTTTGCGAAGAAAAATAAACAAACAAAATTATTTTCACAGAAAATTACAAAAAACAACTTTAAGCGCCTTAAAAGTGTACTGTCAGTGAATATTGTTTTCGATTATATTGATTTAAAAAACAAAATATTGGACGGATTCTGAAAGTTTTTGGTCCCACCATTTGGAAAGTATATTCTTTCAGATAAAAAAAATATTTTAAAATTACAGAGATACGAGCTGACATACATTAATTAATTGAGAACGTCATCTTTTTTTGAAGTCGGTTAAAAACAATATAAAAACGAGAGAAATTATGCGAGCGTAATATTTCATTCATGAAAATCTGTCGCGAGTTGCATCAGACAGCCGCGTGGTGGCGCGTCAGTCGCCATTTTATATTTAGAACCTACTTTTTCTGGCGCCACTGCGTGCTTACTGCAAAGTCCACAACGCTAAAGAAATGATACAAAAGAGAACTTCTCTAATATATCAAATTATTTTAAGATATTATCACCAGATTTTAATCGACCTATATCAAAATATGAGTCTGGAAGTTATTTTTAAGATTTCATAAGTAACAAGTCACATAGAAAAAGTTCTAAGGCCAATTCCAACTTAGTTCAACAAAGTTTTTTTTCTATTATATTGAAAAATAGTATTAACATCAATTGTCAGTTACAGGTACTAATCAAAAAGTTGCACGTAATATTACTAACCTAAAGAGTTTATTCGTTTGGTTGGTTGAACGCGCTAATGTCAGGAGCTCTTGGTCCAAATTAAAAAAAAAACTCTCAATGTTAGATAGTCCATTTATCGAGGAATAATATAACATCACGCTATGATCAATAGGAGCAGAACATAAATGACGTTTCAGATGTGGAGAAAATTTACGCGTAAACGGCAGCTAGTTCATTATAAGGTTAAAAATATTAACTTATTTTAATATAAATCCATTAAAAGAGCATTTTAAAGTAAAGAAATGACACAGACACCAGTCCATTTAATTTGAAAGTGTTGACTTGCGTATCTGTTATTTGTTCAGAAAAATGTGCAAATTTTCTTAAAACATTGAGTCAAATAACACTTCTATATATTCAAACAATTGGGTATGTACGTGTCGATAATTTATAAAAAGTAAACAAAAAAGCCTATATACCGTTAGATCCTTGATCTGTCACATTTGGGAATAAAATACTGGTTTATATTTTTTTATTCTTTCGTATATACTTTCTATCGATTTACTAATTTTCACTGACCATTTGAAATTTTTCTTAATAATCTAGACGTAACACTATCGATCGACAGCGGAATAGTCCCCCGCCAGACGCGCAACGTCTCAATCCGAACGCGGGCTAATTCTTTAGCGGGGTCTATTTAAATCCGCAACGTTTCCAGCACAACTCGTAAAACGCTGAATCACACGCACGTCCTCGAATAACTTACATAATGCGCGGAAACGACGCAAAAATACGTAATTTTGTCTTTACGTACGCCAAATGCAGGGAATTGTGACAGGACTTACGGGGGACGTCGTATATCGATGATTAAATTACTTGTGAATTGGATCATTTTTAACCAACTTAAAATAGTGAGTTTTATGTTTGACTTCGATCATTATCATACAACAGATTTGTATGAAAGAAATATATTTATTGTATACGTGTAGAAATATAAAGCTTAAATTAAAACCAAATACCGTAGTCAATGGCTTCCTCAAGCCGTGAAAAATCAAGCCCTAGCTAACAAATCAAAAGATATGACCGTTTATATCGCATTCCATGAAAGAAAGTTGTGAACAAATTGAAGGAAAACATTCATGAGCACGACCTTCAGCAATGAAGAAACGAAAGAAGAAGAAGAGATCGCATTTCCCATAAATTTGAATGGGGAATCACAACCTATAGGATACTTCCCATCGGCCTAAAATCATGAAAGGACAATGCCCATTTTATATGATATACCGTACCAAGTTGCATCAAGCCCAAACATTTGTTTTGGACAGAAGATTTATTATATTAACTCCTACAGAAGTTTCATTCAATAGCTTTATGGCAGATTGTGTAAAAGTCATGTAGCTAAAGTAAAATTCACACTTTTCTACCTGAAATTAAAATCCCCGTTTAAAAAATCAAATCCGTGAAGCGTAATATCGTAAGAAATTATGTAAATAAATACTATATCATTTCGATCTCAATGCATGAGACATTTTTTTACCACTTATGGGCATCGTCCTTTGCCAAGAAGTAAAGTCTTACGGCGCTAGTTATTAATTACATCACAAAAAAATCTGCCATTAATTCACAAATGCTGACTCGTTCTCGAAAAATCGACAAAATCCTTTGAAGCTAACAAAGCTACCCCACTCTTCACCTATCATCGCGGCCTCCTCATTAGTATCCAACAGTGATTTGTGGTTCACTTTAACGACCAATTGACATAAATTCGCATAATAAATACTAATTTGCGTTGGCCAAAGCTCACAGCGGCTGATTCGTCCAAGGCAACTCACTCCGCGATTTGACCTGATGAGTCAGAACTTTAAATATTCACAAAAAAAAATATGAAACACGATGTAAGTGAAACTTATTCTACAAACTTAAACTAAGCGCCACATATTGGTATCTACTTTGCCAAATCCTGAACTAACTTAATTTTTTTTTTTAATTCATACGGTACACTTCCACAATGGTCCCAAAAAAGTTTTATAAAAATAGGATTAGTAGTTTGTTTTTAAAAACAAAATAAAGGAGAACGTATGTTCGAAAGAACACTTTTAGGGCATTTGAAGTCGGTTTTTATAATTTTCTTTAAAAATAAACTTGTTTAATTTAACGACGTAATCCATAAAGGTGCAAAAAAATTCAGTACGTATTCGCTAAACTTTTATTTATATGAACCTCTTGGCATGGTAGACCGTTATTTATAATTCGAAAAATAACTATTTTGTTTTACACCGTGCCTTGGTCGTTTAATGGTATAGTCCTGAGTTAACGAATCGTGATCTCTGATTTCAACTCGGGGGTAACGTCAACCAACTGCATAAAAAGGTATACAATCCACACGGGTGAGCTTGTCAAAAGCTGACTGCTTATGACAATTGTATAGGCTTAAGAAAAAACTTGACTAATATTAAAAATGCTCGATGTGATACTTTGTAAAATTTACATACTTAAATTTTACAAAAATTTTATATATAGAAATTAAATATTTTTTTTCACTTAGAAGAGATTTAAAATTGATAATTTACTATAAAAATACCATATGTATCTATGCCCTCGTTTATGATGCAATCAAACTCACACACGATAATTTCTGTTTTAAAGTTGAAGTTGAAAAACTAAACTCACACAGGCTAGAGCAGGGGTTTAATTAAAAAGTAAAAGAGATAACGAATTTATTCTAAGACCTCACTTATCCTGACTCGTTGAATTTTATATAATGCCATAACTTTAATAAAATCCAAAATAATGTTTAATATTTAAAATATATATTTTTAGGTTAAACCCACTCATATATATCTTAAAATAGAAAGTTCTAATAATAAATTTTCCTATACTACATTATAAATTCATCTCACGTTCGCGACTCTGAGTGCTACTTGTTATGTTCATGAAAATCTAGTTCAAGTTCAGTCATTAAAGCAATAAGAATCTTAATGCTTTTAATAGTTGCATTATAATTATTATTTTAATTATGTTAACTAACCTGTATAAGAGAACTATTTTATTTCCATTTAATAGTTATTTTGTAAACGCTTTTAGAGATACATATACCGTTTTACTGAAGCAAAATTATTCTCCTTATTATTTTACCTTATTAGATTATGCAGCGTCTTTATTCTTAACTCTATTCTTGCTCGACGATATTGCCTTTAATTTGGAACTATTAACCTCTTGATTTACTAGTTTCTTAGTGACGAATAAAATACGCAATATGGTTAAAGGCAAATTTAATAAAATGAAAATTATTTATCAAACTTCGTCAAGTAGTCTCATCCACCGTGTCTTAATTACATTATTAACAAGCAAAATTTCGATTCGATCCAATTAATCCTTAATCCAAATTAGGTTTTCTAAGTTAAGTTATGCTTTTACTTTAAATTATGTATTCTTAATATTGCCAAGCCCAACTGATTTCCCTGAATATTCATTATTAGGCCATATAAATAAATATATTTAATTAACCATATTGATAAAATACTAGACTTTATACAAACTACGAGTATATAAAATTATCATGTACGATACATTTCAAATTTAACTCTACTTTACAAAAACACTTATAGTTTGTTATTTAAATAGACATTTAGTAAATTGACCAAAATATAACGAAAAGCTCAAAATATATCGGATAATATTCTGATATCTGTAAGCTACTTTAGCGTGAAAGTGAAAAATCAGACATTAGGAATAAACCGCCGGCCGGATGGCCAACCTACCAAGCTAAAATAATTTTATTATAGGCAGGATTTATTGTGGTACGTCACCGGTAGAGCAGATGTAACGAAAATTATTTGTGTTGATATTTAAAATGCAAAGTAACAAAACGACATATTAATTTTGGGGAACTACCAGGTTCGTTAAAATTATTGTTGAAAGATTCGGTCATACAGTTAGATAAATAGATGACACTATATACTTCACTAATAAAAGCGTGTTAAAGCTACTTAAGATACCAATTATATACGCGGACAAAATCGCGAGTAGCAGTGGTATATACATTTATTGTATTCTTTTTTCTATGAATATGGACATTTGATATACGAATTTGATGATAAACCCATTAGATATTATGTAATAACTGGTGGATCCAGGATAAAAGGATATGTACAAATATTATAAATAAATACTCTTATCAGGTATCCATACCATTTATAGAGTCCAATAGCAAAACTAAACCTTAATATCCACAAGAAAATATTAATATCGATCCCACTATTTAGAAGGAGTTTAGTTGCGTACTTCTGAATATTTATTTTAAGCCACATATAAATCTACAAAATAATTATACTGCAATAGCAAACCAATTCATGTATTGTAATGTTAATGTATGTTATATAGGCACACGATAAATTCAAACATCAAAATTATGTAAAATTTCCCAAGAATATTTCTATTGAATTTAATTCTGTTTCCAAGAAAATGGACCGTTCTCAGCAAGCAAATAACACAGTCTTTGCCCATTGGGAGTTAAATTCAATTCAATTCAAAATATCTTCATTCACATAGACGCTTACGCGTTCTTATGAGACGTCAAAATTTTACAGCGAACAGAGTTGGGCCAGCTGCCTTGTTTGTGCACGAGGTTATGGTGGCCAAGAGAGATGCCTTGTGGGAGCGCACGCGGGCAGGCGATACACTGCCGCCCCGCAGAGCCCTGGTGAGGAACCGTCGGCGAGCACTTTACGCCACGGCCCTTCACTAGACCACGCGCGGTAGTTCGGGGTATCTGCCGCGCCGTATGTTGAGGATGCCTCCCCTCAATGCTGCTCCGAAGGGGGCATCATAGAGTGAAGGGAGAGGATTACTACTTCTAACCCCTGTACACACGGGTCGAGCCAGAAGGGACTACCCTAGCCGGGACGTGAATTCAACTAACGTAGTAACACCGCGTGATTGAGTGGGTAGTTTGGCATATAGCTGAGATGTGGGGACATGAACCCCTCCCTGCTGCTCCCACAGCACAGACGGCGAAGTAACTAAAGTCATTACCTGCGTTATAAAAAAAGTCTTGAGCTTAATTTAGAAAAGTTATTAAAATTTGGAAAAAAAATATAATTTAAACCTACTCCTGGTCTCTCTATAGTCAGTTTTTGTTATTTTTTATTTATGTTGTTTATTTTTGCTTCTATGCAAACACTTTGAAAGAAGCCACAATTGACTACTATCAGCGTTAAAGAAGAACAAGAACAAAAACATGAGTTTCATTCACGGCATTACACTATTTTAATTTCATCTAATAGAAAACTGTATTTTAAAATAATAAAAGATATAAGAAGACTGAACTGGTTTCAGTTCAGCCTTCAAAGCTGAGACTTTTTTTTAATAAAATACCATTTTGATCGTGACAAACTTATTTTAACATTGACCTAACTATATCGAATTTTTCCCAAAAGTTTTGACTAACTTTCAAATATTTTATTTTATGAAAAATTTCTAAATCGGGTACTAGTAGTAATATGCTAATTGCCCCAATAACTGATGTTAAACCTAGATTAGCTTAGTAACGACCGTGACGCCCTTTATTTAAGAAAAAATATGATCAAATTGCCTTCATATTTTTACTGTAATTTTGTTATAATATATAATGATCTCGTCTACAATTTCATCCGCGTTATTTTAATGTATGAATTAAAAATACTTAATAAAAATATTGCTTAAAAATTGTGATGTTATATAAGAATAAATTATGAAACAAAAATAGTTTATATATAAGATTTACTATCAACATAGCATAAATATAGTTTATAGAGGGTTACTTGGAACGTGGAACTGGACGTATTCCCGTCAAGAAAAGATTGGGGCGCTCTAATGCAACAAAATCTTCAAATTAAATCTAGATAAGATCACAACACCTTGCATAAAAGTTTGTCACCGCCTAGGATCTTCAGACAGGCCACAGC
>JAOCPS010000030.1:173832-184903 GCA_025505425.1 Graphium colonna | reverse complement strand
CGCGCTTCGTTTTCAGATCTTCAAGATGGCGTATTTTGTTTGCGGTTTCCAGTCCGTACTGGTTCACAATATTATTTTTGAGACTTACGCGTTAAAATTGTTTAATTTAAAATGTCAAATATTCGCGTAAGTCTTAGAAATGTATACTGTACATAAAAGGTCATGCGACATACATATTAGATGATATGATAACATTTTGAATGTTACCGATTGCGTCTTTTAATTTTGTGCTATCCAGAAAAGAATGATGAAGAATTTAAAAAGTTCTGAATCATTCTTTTCTCATCCCAATTGACGTTTGAAATTGTTTACAGTGCACCTGACCATAGGTATGACTGAGGAGTTTAATGTCTTGCTATCATTTTTTGGTCTAAACCTCGGTCTCTACCTTTAACTTGAAAATTATTTACTGTAACGGTGTAGACTAGATTGACAACGACACCTTTAGGTCTTCATTTCATGTTTTAGTGATGATCTTATATTACTAATAAATCAAATGAAGACCTAAAGGCATTCTAATCTCATGTGTATAGTAGCACCTAGTGTACATAGTAAAATTAAACAGCAAGAAAATACGTACAATTATTTAATCTAAAATGTGTACTTTTATGATGTATCGCACAAAGTCAGCATACAGCAAATAATGAAAAAATCCTCACACAAGTAAGAAATAGTGCCTCGTTTTATAGTGGTTTTGGAACATTGAGTAAATTTAAAGACCAGAGAGATCCTTCATCGTACAAATGCAAAATTTTGGAGATAACCGCGATATACTATGTACTATAGATTGATAATATAATTATACTAATGTACACTATAATAAAGAATTCTACACACAATCTATGTGAAGATTTTCGTTCCATCTTTGATCTTGCATATAAAATAGCTGTTTGTTAACAAAAATTCAAAAACTGATAGATTTGTTAATTTTTCCAGTCGACTTTATAAAAGGAGAAGGTTCTTAATTGGACTGTATTTTTTTGCATGTATGTTTGCTGATTTGACCGATTTTCAAACTTCTTTTTTATTTTAAACGATATACGAGTAGTTACAAAATAGTTCCATATAAATATCATAAAAATCAGCCCAAAAGTTTATTATATAATCACTGAAAAATATTTACGAAGCACAATCACTTCTAAAGCATTCGAAGCCGGTTATTTTAGGTTTTCTGTGACAAAAATTATCCTGTTAAAAATGTTAGCGATTTTTCAGGGTAGGTTTGTTTCAATTGAAATTAAAAAATATATACGCGGTCATCAATTTTAATATCATATCATGATCGCTTCGTTATGTGACGTTCAGTGACAGATTAATTATATATGTTCAAAGACAAACAGTTGTAACAGCTTGTAGTAGTGTCGGTCAACAAAGAATGTGCATGAACCCTCACTATATTGCCTAGTTATAGTTGTCAAATCGAATAATATAGCACTCTTTGACAGATCTTTGACAACCCCAGGTCGAAGTCGTGCATATTCTTAGTTGAATAGCATGGTACATACATATACAATTAGTTCAACTCCAAACATAAGTCCCCTTCAAAGTTCGAAGGCGACGAACTCAGATCACGAGTGCGTCCACCGTATACAAATCCCACATAATCCACCTAAGCCCCCCAAAGTCCCTAACATCGTCGTTTATATCCCGAATAATATACCGTTGATGCACCCTTCCAAGTATAGCGAAACGAAAGCGGCGCAAGGGGAAAATGAATTTAGACATTATGCAAAAAAGAAGCACCAAACACACGCCACGTCGACAAATAAACGTATACTTTTACTGTCTTTAGACAGAATGGGATATTGTGGTTCGCTTATCGTAAGTCCGCGCCATGTGGGGATGAACAAAAGATCGTATTGATTTCGCCGACTGCTATCCGCGCGACCAACAAGCATGCGAGCTTAAAACTTTCGAGAGTCAACTTTTGTTCTAAACTTTTCTCAAATTTTATATACTCACTACTACAAACGAAAGTAACTACTACAAAAGATTTTTTTAATTAATATACAAAATTAAATTAGAAAATGTTTCGAATTGTTGTTGACATCTGAAAATCGTCAAAGTAAATTAAAAATTACAATAAAATAATACTTTGCCTTGGGAGAATAACCATTTTAAGAGATTATTTACAGAACAATAATTTCAGCAGAATTTAAATTGATTATTCAATTGAACACGGATAAAGAATGTTGATGATATAAGTTGATAAAGTAAGACTTTCGAAAGCAGTTAAATGATAAAATACGTTCATGTTTATAATTAACCAAAATAGATTTTTTTTTATGAAAAGGAAAACAAATGAGCAGACGGTTAACCTGATGGTAAGAGATCCCGTCGCCCATAGACAAACGCAACATCCGAAGTTGCGAATGCGTTGTCAACCTGGGAGATCGGATATAATAGGTTTATTGGATAGGATGGGGTCGGGATTAAGGAATTGGAGAGGATAGGAATAGGAAAAGAAAACGGTAGACATGGCCATCCGGCATACCCAAAAGTCACGCATACTTTATTTTATGCCGACTTTATAAAGGGCGGTGGTACTTCCCCGGGCGAGCACAGCCGTAGAAATGCAGCAAAAGCTGTGAAAAGTTGTTATGTTCTACCACCTCTAAAAACATCTACCCTTATTATTTTACTACGAATTTTTACCATTATTTTACTACAAATTCTCCTAACAAAACTCGCACCCTAAACGGTAGAGCGCAGGCATACGTCCTCGCGCGGACCGCTCGGCAGTCGTCATTTAAAAACAATTCAGCGGGGTTGCCTCGCGAGTATAACTGTTTATGGAGTTGCCGCGCCAAACTGGGCGCTAAGTGAATAAAAAAAAGTCCCCCGAGTGGCCGAGTCGAAAGGAAACCCGAACGCGGCAAAAAACGCGCCCGGCCGCTCGTAGCGTAGTGGAATACCTCCGCGGGGCTCCGTGAGCGTACTACGCTTTTCGCGAGTAAACAACCGCGCGCGTCTCCCAGTTTGTTTTTAATTTTGTTTTATGCCAATGATTCGTTTCTTTTTTTTTAAGACCTTACGACGAAGAAGGTTTTATAGTCTCGACTTTATAAATCTATTTGGATGATGAATTTATGCATTAAGATATGGTTTTGTGGATCGAATTGCGTAGATTTTTTAATGGATTGTAGCCTAAATAAGATATTTTGTAACGGAAAAAGCTTTATGCGTTTTAACCTTGACGCCTTTTTTGATGGGTTAATTTTAACGGGTAAGACTATACAATTTGCAAATTATTAAAAATAAATAATCTGTGTATTCTATCGATATCTACAAACTTCGTATTCCTTACATATAACTTATATGTAAGTTTTCGTAAGTTTATGTCGACTTGTCCATGTATTTCTTAGTGCGAATAAAACTAGAAATGTGACCTTTCCATGTACACAGTCTTTCTAGGTTAACGTTTTATCTCTTGTCAAACAGGATAGGAGATCAATCTGTGAAAAAAAACACGGTCTTTAGTAACCGTTAACTAACGCTCGCCTTACATCGCAATATTGCATTTATGTATAGGTGTTTCAACTTTGAAATGTGCAATATATTTTATTTTATTTTAGTAATTTCTGATGGTTGGATCTTTTAATAATAATGTTTGCTGATACGTTTCATTTCTGTCAACATATTTCATTTAATTGTCGATTTAATATGTCGGAGTTCATTTTAAGTGTAATAAAAATACCGAAAAACTGTTAATACTAAAACGTGGTGTGTTAATTATTTTTATTTAAAAAAAGTGGCAGGAATAAATAAGAACGGCCTGTGTCAGGTCAGATTAAAAAAAAAACGAGTGTCATAAGGTCGTTGAACCCATGACTGTATTTTTCTAGCGAGCGCATATAATTTCCCCCAGGGTGACGTTTATTCACGGCAATTAATGCACCGAGATTATTGCCAATAGGTAAAGCTCCGTGAAAACTCTCTTGGCACGCGTGATTGAAAGAAAATATAGTACTCTTGCAACGCCCGCGTTTTCGAAGAAGCTTGTGACTCAACGTGACACACAGAGACGCTTTTTTTATTGAACGTACGATTGCCCTGACACATGGAGCCGTAGACAGGCAATTTATTTCTAGCGTACTTTGTACGTATCACTAGTAATAACGTCCATCGTTGATGGTCGTATTTCTATTGTAAAGCCTAAATACAAGTTTTAAAAACTTTTATTTAGTACAGAGATATATTTCAACGTTTTATCTTCTTCTACCGATTATTTTTAAGAAAGATAAATAAGAATAAATGACTTGCGTACGCAAACTTTACTGCCCAAGGATTCTTACACCATTAAAGAAGTCTGCTTTACTTCATATAACTCAATCAAATTATTAGTAATAAATCGTATATAATAAAAAAAACATTTGTACCAAAGGACAATACCCAAAAGCCGTACCAAAAAGTCTGATGCACTTAGATCAAAATTATATAGTAATTATTTTCATAATTTACACGACATTGCGCTACATGGGTTTAAGTTTTGAAGAGGGAATTTAATTTAAAGAATAAAAGTATGAAATTTGATTTATATACATCATGTTTACACAATTGAGATGTAGAATGCAATATAAACTATTTTCTATGAATCAATTTTTCAGATTTTATCTGATATCTCCGAAACCCGGGTTTTCTTTACGAACTTCTGTAGGAGTTAATACTATAAGTCTAGTTTCTAAAAAAAGTTTCAACATGATGCAACTTGGTACGGTATGCCACAAAATAATGGCTATTGTCCTTTCTGAAATAATATATAGTAAGTACTAATTAATGCACTGAATACGTCTTCTCGCCCAAGTCCTTGCCCCGGACTAGGCTGGCACACACACATACAAACATACACACGCCCACACTCGTATGCGCCTGTTCCATACGAAAGTGCCGGTGGTCGCCATAACTGCCTCCATGTCATAAAAATTTTAATACTGCCTCTGTAAAAATTCAATAGACGATATTGAGTTTAATTATATCGCTCACGGCTGCATCTCTCTGTTACCACTGCCTTTTGTTTGTCGACGATTAAGAAGTTTATATTCCGTCAACCTACACCCGCTTTATTTTTTTAAATAACTGTTATGCTAACGGTCACAGAACCTCGACTTCCGTCCTGACTAAATTTTGAGATTTGTAACAAAAACATATCTTTAATTTTATATAAGCTAAGAATGACTTATTGTGAATTAAATTGTATAATTAAGTATATTCGACCAGATTAAACAATATTTGGGTTGTGTTTAACATAATAATTTATAGTTATTAATTTTATTTAAATTCAAAATCTTTTTTCGTAGGCAAACTTTTTTAAAGTATTTTTATTGCACCTGTAAGTTTATTATTTTACACTTGAATAAGAAATTTTGTCATTAAATTTAATTCTGCGTAAAATCTACTGCACCCTTTTATGCTGTGACAAATTTAAAGTTATTTTTAATCTATATTTATTGATCGTAAGGCAACGTAACAGAAGTTGAGTGTTCGTTTTGCTGAAGCGAAATACGGCACATTTTTACGATCCCGTGTCAAGGAAAGGTATAATTTGTATATTTATGATTATAATTAAAACTAGTGATATAAAGTTATTTGTTTATTACATACATTTAAATTATATTCTTGCTATAAATACTTTTAAGCTTTTTCAATTGTTCAGTGAAATGATAGTTTTATTAACTGATTATGTGATTCAGAAATATACGCACGGTCATAAAATTAAGTTATTGTAGTTTTTTTTAAAGTTAGAAGCCATTATTATTTTACTTGTATAAAATTATTGCCCGATGCGATACTTCAAGCTACGACCCGACAACTAGAGACATCTATCGGCAGACTACGCTAATAAGTGATGCAATGTTATGTAAGGCTGATGATTTAATTTTTGTACGAAATATGTAATAATTATAGAGAGCTTCTACGTTTAATTAATAAGTGTAAAAAAAATATTACAAATGAACACATTTATACCTTATTGTATACCACATTTAGTCTATCAAAACATTATACGTAAAGCAAAATTAGGTCAAATAAATCTTTAGAAACCGTGTTTTTAGGAATGAATTTATTTCAATCGATACATCTACTTCTAAAACATTGGGTTTTTTTTTACATAAAATCTTAAAAAATAATCATAGGGTATACATCCACCGCACCGTACTGTCAGACAAACGAACGCTGTAATAGATGAAGGCCCTATAACCGACGGAGCTCTTTAATCGGCGAAAAGAAAGATGTCGCGGCCACCGGTGTCTTGGCCACCTTCCAACCTCACCTGCCGTTCCCGTTATGCTTCCGCTCAGGATGCGTCTCTATTTTTAAGGTGGACGGCGACGAAAAACAACTCACGTCCCGGGAAATAGCCGAAGAAGTATTTCCCTCTTGCATAAATAATGCCAAGTATATCTTCTACATATGTAATAAAGGATATGTTTTTATATTTCTTATGGGCTATCTATCTCCAAAACAGCTAGAACGATTTTGAGAAGATCAATAATCAAGCAAAATTTAAATTATTCTAGCGTTTGATGCTGTAAAATTTGGTAGAGTAATAGACTCTGTTTGTTTTTTAAGCAATCAAGCTGTTATAATACAGACTTACAGGACAGCGTCTGCCGGGTTCAGCCAATGTAACGATTGTTGACGTTAATCACATATCCAATTTCCTTGTTAGATTTTGTTCCAGGATACCACAAGTCCCTCTTCTTTTCCTGTACCAGTACACGAAGTTTATGCTTATTATTACATCTAATTCATGTTAATTAATAGGCTGGGTAATCATCTATAATATATTTATCTATAGTACCTTCAAACTGGACAATTGGTATCATATATCCTTTACTTGATAGATTGAGACGTTAAAACATGTAAGCATAACCTAAAAACAATAAACATTTTTCGTGTACATTATCAGCTAAAATTACAAAATAAGGATAAAGTTCTATGTGCTTATTAATTTTATTATTTCTACTAACAAATCGGTTACGAAAAGCGTAATTTAGCAATTAATAAACGATGTCCTATTTCCACACTAAAATTTACTAACCGTTTCTTAAACGTAATAATTCCCTGTTAAAAAAAATTAAACTACAAAACATTTTGTCTGCAGTTGGCTGCTGGTCAAATCACGTGTATATTACATAGCTTTATAATGATGATACTGAAAATTTTTCATAGTATTATATTTGCTATGTATTCCTCATAAAATTTATGTAGCAATCGTCATCTGAATATCTTGAGAGGACAAAAGAAATCAGTCACTTGTACTGGCAGGTAGTCAATGACGTAAGGAGTTACTAACCCTACTTTACTTAAAAAAAGCTTTAGGATTCTGTACAAAAACTTAAAAACTAACAGCAATATCGTGCTAGTAAAACTGCATGCAAAACTTAGTTTATAATATTAATAATAATATAATAAACTAGTGGGTAAATCCATTACCCATCTCTGCCACACACATTTAGTCAGTGTTGCACGTAACTAAGATCCATTATAACAAATCCGCGTTGTTGATGTTAGTAAGCAAATACTAACGCGTGTTATTTACTAAATACTAAAACAAAATCATCTAAATTGACAGGATCTGTCAAATTCTTGCCATATAACTTACTTCATGTCATATACTAACTATAATTTAATAAAAACTTAGTAACTTTATAGTAGCTATTTGCCATTACTCACAGCAGGTAAATGACAGCTAGCTGTCAATATTAATAAAGACTAAATAGTTTATAATATAAAACCTAAAGAAAATGTCAAACACAATACGCCTATAAAACTTAATTGTTGTTTATTAATATATAATTTAACCCGAGTATCGATATTATAATTTATGTACAAGACGCGATAAGATAAATACTTGATAAATTGAAATACATGAAGTAAAGATATTGGCAGTTTGCAAAACCAATTCTATATTTAAATTCGCCACGTCGTTCTAAAATTAAAAATATAATTATAGTCTTTAGATCTATTTGGCAGTTAGTCCAAAGTCGATGACACTTATTTCCATTCACATTTCCATCGTTAAGGTCTTATTTATTTAGAAAAACAGTCAGTTTTGTCGCAATTCTGAATCGAATAGTTCTTTGGAGCTTATGAATGAAATGTGGGCGTTGGAAATGTGGAGATGACGTAGCTTATACTCAAAAAATACGGACAGTATAAAATAATATTGTTATGTGCACAAAAGTGATTTGTACGAGTATTACACAAATAGATCAATCGGGAAGTTTTTCTGATCGCCTCTCTGGCCGAATTGTATGAACCCGTGCTTATGAAAGAAGAAGATAACACTATTCAATAGCTACTATTTGATTAATTTTTTAAAATTTCCATGAAAATGAAAACCAAATAGTTAATTAGATTTAGATGGTAGAGCTAACACCTTTTAAGAGCTTTTGCTGTAACTCTACGGCAAATGTCGCCCCAAGTACCACCGCTCTTAACGAAGTCGGCATAAAATAAAGTATGCAGGACTTTTGAGGTTGCCGTATAGCCATTTCTACCCTTGTCTTTAGATGCGTTAATCAAACATGATTATTTTACAGAAAATTACTTTTGTAATATTATTAAATCTGTCTACAAACGCCCTTAAAGTGTATTTTCCATATATACTGTTACCTTAATTTAAAAAACAAACAACCAGACCGATTTTCCTGAAAACTTTACGGTATAATTTCTGAAATGTATTCATTCAGATAAAAAAATAATTTTTTAATCGATTCATAAATGACAGAGACATGCGCGAACATACTTACAAAAACACTAACATTCGAATAGAAACCCTCCTCCTTTTTTAAGTCGGTTAAAATCGCCCAATAAATAGGGTTTTATTTTAAAATTAATACATTTTTTAATATACCGCATTCTCTTTTGTCACTCTGATATTCTTTTTGACAAGAACATTAAAACTTAAGCGTGGTAACACTAAGTAGTTAAAGTTATGGTTGCCTGTCTAATCATATATTATCTTAAACAATTTTAAGCTAACCTTCATTAGTGCAATCTAACCTCAAATTATTATTAACTATGTTTTTTTATTTATTTAGTAATAAATTGGTACAGCAAGTTAAATATTATCATGTTACCGTCTGGTGTATTGTACAAACTTCAAAACGCAACTGGCAACCTCGAAACATAACAAATAGACTATTCTCTTCACATGATATTTTTATGAAGACCGCTGACAGAAATGAAAATATGTTGCAATAACATGAACGAAATGATTCACAATGTTTTCTAGCATTTGCGCCAGTTTGTTTGCTAATATATAATTAGACAAACAGAATATTATTATATTTACGATGTATTTCATATAAGGTCTGACAATTGGGTCATTTTGTTAATAAATAAATATCTGCATTTTAAACCAGGGTTTAGTAATATTTTGTAAAACTTGCCATTAAAAAGATCATAAATTAATATCTCTGATATTAAATGAATAAAAAATAGTGACGTCTTAATCTTTATTATTCATAATTGTTTTTAGAAACTATGTATTATTTTTTAAATATTTTTATGGAAACTTTCCAGTAAGGATTTTTTGATAGGTGGTGAGCATAACACCTATTCACAACTTTTACGGCCGCGCTCGCCCGGCGAAGTACCACCGCCCTTTCTAAAGTCAGCATAAAATAAAGTAGGCATGTCTTTTGGGGATGCAGAATGGCCATGTCTACCCTTCTCTTTTCCCACTACTTCTCCCTCCAAATCCCATTTTCTATCCCATTTTCCAGGTTCACAACACAATCGTGACTCTCCGAATTTTGCGTGTGTCTATGGGCGACGGAATTGCTTAACATCCACCTGATTTTTGACCGTCTGCTCGTTTGTCTTCCTAACCATAAAAAGAGGACTAAAGTACATGGCAACTCCCTAACAGACATTTCATTATTAATACGAAGTCCGGTCGATATTTACTCTTTGAATCGCATGACGTGATATATACAAAGTTGCCATTACAAAAAATAAATCAATTGTTAAAGTCGCATCAACATTGTTCTTTGCCCGCAACACGCAAGTTCACCGTAGCATGGTAACACTACGAATAAATTACGTCCACTTTTTTCCAACTGGAGAGCGAGCCAATTTTTTTTCTTCACAAACGACTGTCTCCCTTTTAGATAATACGCGTTGTCTATTTCTGTCCATACATATGTTATTCGTCCGTTGAAATAATAAGGCCATTGGCCTAATGACAGCGTGCTTATTTTTAGTGCGGAGCTTTTGGTTGCGTCGGCCTCTCGCGTGTAAGGTGAGAAAGCTTTAGGGGTCCTCGACTACAGTCGACAGCACACAATCTAGTAACTCCATTTACTAGATTGTGTGCTGCGCACTGTACGAGTGGTAGTAGTCACTAAACAACGGAGAAGATTTTTACTCTCGAAAAATTTTAATACATATAAAAAATGGTTATTGGTCAAACACGTAAAGCGAATTTATTTGCAAATGATTAGTTTCTGAGAAAAAAGAAAAATATTTTTTTTTATTTCTATGCAGCGTCGGCATTACTCATGTGCCAATGCTAATTCGTCGCCCCTCGGGTTTCCCTGTGTATTAATTACGTGCAACTAACAATATTAACCCAAAGGGTCTGAAGTAAATAAATTAAGTGATTCAGTAACAAATTAGAACACAAATGCAATAAGTTTATTTTATTAGAAAATTACAAAAGCCTACTTCAAACGCCTCAAAAGTGTACTTTCGAAGCATATCTTCTTCGTTATTATCATTTTAAAAACAAACTAGAAATCCAACTTTTATAAAAAATTTGTAAGAGCAATATGGAAGTGTATTCTATTAGATAAAAAATATTTTTTTTCAAATAAGTTCACAAGTTGCGGAGATATGTGCGAACATTTCTAAATTTTGTTATTTTTAATTTAAAAAAACAAACTAATTAACCAATTTTTTTTAAACATTTTATGGGACTTTTTATGAAGGATTCTCTATCGTATAAACAAAGAATTTTAGAAATTAATTCAAAAATGACTGAGATGCGCGCAAAAATACTTAAACTGAATTTTATTTTTATTTAAAAGAAAAACTGCTGAACCGATTTTCCTGAAAATTTTAT
>JAOCPS010000030.1:154402-173732 GCA_025505425.1 Graphium colonna | reverse complement strand
TTTTTTCGCGGAATATTGCTAATTAAACGGTCTTATAGAATTGTATACAATGGACTTCCGCAAAGTAACGCCTGATTGTAATATACAATTGTTAACATACAAGCAACATTCTTGGTATGCCTACATATATAACTGCATTAAAAGAAAATATATTATTCCTAAGTATTTTTCATCCCAAACAAAATTCAATCCTCGACTCGTAAAAGACTCAATTTAAATAATATTTTATTATGAGTCCTAATTACTTGAATAAATAAATGAAACTTATTTTTTTTATTTAAATTTAAAAATAACTAAAATAATTGTTTTTAACTGCAAACTTTCTATTATGCCTACCGTAATATTAACATCAGTAAAATAAACTAAAAATTTCACATATTTATGTTATTTTTGTAGGGAAAGTCTATGTTGTCTATGCTATCTTTGCAGACAAGTTAATTTTCAAAGCAAATAACAATAACCGACTTCAAACGCCTTAAAAGTGTACTTTCGAAGCATATCTTCTTCGTTATTATGATTTTAAAAACAAACTAGAAATCCGATTTTTATAAAAAAATTGTAAGAGCAATATGGAAGTGTATTCTACGAGATAAATATTTCTTTTTCGAATAAATTCACAAGTTGCGGAAATATGTGCGAACATTCCTAAATTTTGTTATTTTTATTTAAAAAAACAAACTAATAAACCAATTTTTTTTTAACATTTTATGGAACTTTTTATGAAGGATTCTCTATCGTATAAAAAAAGAATTTTAGAAATGAGTTCAAAAATGACTGAGATACGCGCAAAAATACTTAAACTGAATTTTATTTTTATTTAAAAGAAAAACTGCTGAACCGATTTTCCTGAAAATTTTATAGAACTATTTCGGAGAAATTCCGGAAAATCGCTTCATAAAAAAACATTTGGATTGAGAATCATCCTCCTTTTTTGAAGTCTGTTAAAAATAGATTAGAAGTGGAAGTCGAACATTCACTTTGCGGGTACACTTTTTTATTTTAATAGAAAAATGTAACTCTAAATTAAGACAAAAATATGTGTGAATGCGTTGAATAGTTAAAATTTTCAATCAATTAGAAATATTTACTAGTACAAATGTCGTGATCGTGCGGCCAGTATGGCGGCACTCTCTAGGAATTCAAACTTTCGAGGGTTCATTAGATATGACAATTAATGCATTATAATGCACGTCTACACCTTCGTTCTTAATATGTGCCTTCAAGATGTTGGTGCTCAAAAATCCCGCCAGCTCGTATTCCGGACTTTAACTCAATAGACATAAATGAGACAAGCTAAGAATATCGAATGAAATAATCAATAATAAAGTCCTCCTGACCGAACTACGGCAACGGTGGCCTATCTGCTCCGAGATTAGCCAAATATAGAAGAGATATCACAGTGCACAAGTGTGTGCGCAAAAAGAGGTACACTCTCTTATTTTTTTAATCTCATAACCCTTTGGTGCGTATATCCGACACGACCGGAAAAAGATAAGACGCAAGACCGACTTTTTACATACCCATCCAATGCATGGATTATCTTTCTTGTTGGGCAATTGGGTAGTCAGCCCGCATTGCCCTAATCACACCAAAAACTGCAACACAAAGGCAAGGAGGCATAACTCCAGGCTTCAGACGGTCGTTTTTTGAGATAAGGACAAATACGATAGCATCGAAGTCACCAAAGACCAAACTCTTATATAACTTCAAGATTCTGCACTGAGTGCCTGGCGCGACTTCTTGCAAATCGACATCAAAGTCAAGGTCCAAAGCATGCTACACCAAATGCAGAGAAGGAAATTAACAATATTAAAACGTACAGAAATTCATCAAAAATCAAACCGTTTTTAATTTTTAGTGCCTCAAACTAATTTCGTGTAAATGCGATTTTTGCTTAAACAACATTATCAACTTGAAAATCCTTATTTGTGAGAAAAAAAATTCGAAAACGTAAATAAGAGGAATTGATATCAGAGTTGACCTGAATTGGAAGGATAACATTATAGAAAACTGTAGATAGTTATAGCAAATTTCGGTCAGTTTCTTACGCCGAATCTTCTTGGTTAAGTGGCTTTCTTTCTAAACCTCTGGTAGTTTTATGACAATTAGTAAATGTTACCACTTTCAAATCCAATAGATATTTTGATTTTATACTTGGCCAAGTTTCCGTTTCGGTGAGTGAATGTTTACACACTTTTCCCAATAAATCTCCGATGTATTTATCTTTTTGAGCAATTTGGCAAACGAAATATTCCCATGAAACAAATGTCGCGTCTTACGGTCGACAATTCAAATGCTAAGTGAGAAGATTGTTCTAAAGATAAATTAATTGAGAGACATTTGAGAGTAAAACATAACATTAATCTTTTTATCCATATATAAAATATTTTAATACTACGGTGACGCAATGACCCAACCTCAGATCAAGTCCTCGCCTACATTACCAGATCACACCATGCCTTGCGACGGTTAAGCAGGTCTTGTGTAACTACCTCTTTCCATCGCTATCTAGGACATCCAACCGTGTGTCTCCCATTAGGAAGAACGAAGAACACAGTCATAGAAGACCTGGTGTCTGAACCCAGCATTACTGGAGAGTCCAAAGTAGCTAGGCTTCAGTGACTCGCGGGCACCAAGAGATAATGGATCTTGCCGTTAAAATAGCATACGTGGGTATGCTATTCTATGTCTGTGTAATAAGTCTTCTATGTTTGTGTTCTTTCTTCTTCTTGATTCTCTAATGTTAATATATATTTAAAAAAAATAGTAATACATTTTCATTATGGTTTATTTATAAATTTAAGTAAACCTTGGTATCAGAACTTACGACTTCAAATCGGTACACCTATAGGCTTTTAGATCCTAAAAGTGCGACTATTTACATTTCAACATATTAGTACTTACCAAGTCAAATATTTTGCCCCGTAAGACTTGGCACACGGTAACATATACGTTGATATTCAAATTTTTATTTTAATATCGTAAAAGTTGGTATTAATATAGCAGCCTGTAACAAATTGGTTGTCATTCTTTCAATTAATGTAGTCTCATAAGACTCGATGCTAACCTAGCACCTGTAATGTATAGTATGTCATTTAATCTATTATTTTCGTTCCCTAAGACTCGGCATTAACGCAGCACCCTAACACGTAACGTATAGGTTGTTATTCAGTCTATTATTTTAGTCCTGTAAGACTTGGTATTAATGTAGCACCCTGCAATGGTTCCCAGTCAGAAAACGTCCGGACGTCTTCCTGAGGGCGTCTTTGGGGTAAATCGTGCGCAATAGACGTATCTCGCCAACCATATATTTAAGGGCGTATTTCGAATAGCTTGAGCACAATTCCCACTACTACGCCTACAAAAAGGTGTCCAGATGTCTCGTGATTGTGAACCCTTACCATACAGGTTGTTATTCTATGTATTATTTTCTTCTTGTAAGACTTGGTATTAACGAAGCACCCTGTAACATATAGGTTGTTATTACTAAGTAAGATTTGGTATTAAAGTGCAATCTTGTACAGGCAGCCCGGCACGCGTGGAGCCGATGCAGCCGGTGAAGGCGCCGCGCGGCGGCCGCGTCAAGCTCGAGTGCCAGGCGAGCGCGCGTCCCCCACCGCGCATCACCTGGTACAAGGACGGCAAGCCCGTCGCCGACATTGCCCTCAGGAGGTTCCGGGTGCAGAACTACAGGTGAGAGACATCGACTATAGTTAGGTCAAACACTCGCTGCCGACAATGCCATGAATCATCACTATGGAGCGGCACATATGTAGATTACTTATTGATATTGTTCATTATATACCTTTTATACTGTTGATATCGACACTACATTAGAGCACCACTACTCCTCTGTAAGTGCCACGGAGGAGCAGATACTGTACTACCTAAACATTTTATTACTCGCAAGCAGCGAGAGCTTGACTGAACAATATGTTTTACAAATGTAGGAAAATGTGGAGATGATTCAAATGATGTTAAGTTACTCGGCTGTACGTGGACTTCCAATCCGTAAAATAGAATGAAGATGAAAAAATAACAAAATAATAACAAGTTCCACAGTTTTTCTTTTACTTTGGCGGCTAAGGACTTGAAAAATTTTATATTAGTTTTTCTCGCTAGACGCCGTGTCTGTGTCAAAAAAAATATTATTTTAAATTCGTCGCTAGTTCATAATGTGCTGGACAACGCGCACGGAATAGTGACCTAGTTATGTTGTCTATAATAAACCGACGATCTTGATCTGAAAGAGACCGATACATTAATGCACGTGTTGCTTACAATCTTTAGCGTGCACTAAACAACTCTGCAAACAGTATTAATGGCAAGTACAGACTCCTGCGAATGACCCGAGTACTTACTGCTTATAATTCGGCACACGCGATTGTAGGCTTTGTTATAAAGGAACAGAAGCACGAAAGTTATAGTTTTATACGGCAATTAGTGTGAAGTGATCCAGACAGCGGTGTCATGGGTCGTTGATTGCGGTTGCACTAAATATTTTTGCACAAAACTACACTATTAGTCTCTAGTTCGATGAACTCCCGTTTCTAGGTTTTTATTTGAATTATCGGATGCACCTGCCATGATTTATTTTTTTTATTTCTGTACATGAAAATGACAAACTCCTTACAGACCAATCATTTAAAAAAAGTTTTAAAATTTGATTTGGAAACCATCCAATAGTGTCGTTTAAATTAATATAGTATTATACATAAAAAGTAATTGATTAGTATAATTTGCTTCTTTCTTGATTTTATTAAAGGTATTCGCGACCGTAAATATATCTGATATATGGCAATAACTTTACTAACTGTCACGCATTTATATATTCTGTGGATTTCTGTCGTTGAACTATGCGTAGACGCGACGACAGACGACTGGAATCCGTTTCTCAGGAGCGACAGGCATTTTCCAGAAATATATGTCTATACTTAGGAGTGAGGGGCTTTGATAACTTATTCGTGGGCTTCATAGTTACATTCGTCTTCGAATGGCGCACTCTGAAAGCATAGTTTTAAGCGCTCTACGGATTTAATGTTGCCATACATTTTTTTATAATTTTTTTTTTTACAAAAAAAATACAACTGTAATCACACAAACATCGTGATCAAAAGTAAGTTTAGTATCCGAAAAATAACATAAAATGTCAATATATCTAACATTGTAATGTTAATTATTTGCTTTTTTTATTTTATTTTATTATTAACCTTAATATTTAAATATTAATTTTAATTGCATTAGTTTAAGCAGATGTAAGAATTAATTTTATAAACGAATTTCATGTTAATGTATTATAACCTATATCAAATGAGTAAGTTCCATCCACGAAAAACCAAACAGAATATGTATTATTTCAATTTATACGAGCACGAAGTTAATAGATGTATTTGTCTTTAAATTAGGGACGAATTAAACAAGAACTGAAAAAGATTTCGCAGTAACCTTCATTTGATCTAATTCGTCTCTCTCGAAATCGTGGCGCTTTCTAAATAACAATACATTACGTGCGTTAAGGCGACAACGGTTGAGGCGATTTATTATTAAGGTTATTGGCCATTACACCCAAGTTTATCCATACATCTACATCTACGTGATTAGTCACGGCAATGTATCAGCGTCCTCTGCGCTCCTCGATGTACGAGTAATTGTCTACAAGCGATCGTCTGATTCACGTCATTTAGTTTTGCGTTCTCCTGGTGGTTCGACTACAGCAAAATTTATGAGCTGTTTAGTTTTAACCAATATAAATTTAGAAAAATACAAAATTATATATCTGCGTTGTACTCGTTGAAAAGGTTTGCTATTTTTAACGTTGATACCCTTAGAGTATGGATTTTCAAAGAGACAAATATTCTATAAATATTTCTAAGGTGGTAGCATCTTGCTTCAGGCAGACTGATAAATTCATTAAGACCAGTAATATAGGAAACTTTAAGAAAAGAGCCTATTCCTATTTTAAAGGCCGACAACGCTCCTGTTACTCCTGTAGCGCTGCGGGAGCCCATAGGAGGAGGTGATTGCTTACCATCAGGTGAGCAATCAAAATTGTGCGGTCGAGAGACTCCCGTCAGGAATGAAGTTCCTTACGATTTTTTTCAAACCATAATTGCAATAATATAACATTCACGTATATCTGTCTAACACAAATAACAAATACGTTTTCAAACACACATGATTATATGATAAGAAGAGAAAGGAACACAGAGAGAGAGAGAGAGAGAGAGTTGCACACTCACTTGCGTGCTCATTTGGTTGTAGTAGGCTGGATAAATGCACACACGCACAGCATACCGCACTTCGTTACGCGACGATTTCTACTAAATCGCACTGCAGTTAAGCCGCGTTAAGGGACTTTGTTCCAAAGATTGTGTCCTACTTAAAGACTATCTACAACACTTACTCTACTCTCTTGTCGGCAGACGGCGCTCGGTGCTGGTGATAAGGCACGCCCGCCGCGAGGACTCGGCCAGCTACGAGTGCCGCGCGCAGGGCGCCGTGGGCCCGCCGGCGGTGGCGAGGGCCGACGTCAGCGTGCTGCCGCCCGCCACGGCCGCGCCCGACACCGGTCAGTAATTATCATATCATTATTTTCCCTAGCCTTAATCCCAACTTACTTCCGAGCCAAACAAATATTACCCGAATATCAGTATTTACACAGAGCGACTGACACCATACCTTTGCACCCCAAAAGGGATAAAATACATCCATCTTAAAGATAGCCTCCATAGCCTACTGACATGGGTCCTTGCTTTGTAAACCAAAGGTCGTTCGCATCCCGTTGGAGAAGAACATCTTTGTGTTGTTGTTTCTTGGCTGGATTTGGGCAATGCAAGCTGATCATACAATTGCCTGAAAAGAAAGATTTTACATACCCGTACATGGTATGTAAAAAGTCGGTTTGTACCTAAACTCTCTCCGTTCCTATCAGATATGCGTCGCATCGGGCTCTGAAAGTAAAGGAACAGAGAGTGCACCTGTGCTTGTGCACTATAATATCTTCTACGCAGTTGACTGATCTCGGAGAATGTTAATCGCCGTGACTGTAATTCGGTCAGGAGGACTTTATTTGAAGGCACCGACATCCCTTAACGACTGTAAAAGATATCCTTGCCTCGATTAAACTACGATAAAATCCATAGAATCATTTATTAAAAACGTCAAATATTCGTGTAAGTCCCACAAATGATAACTTAATTATTTTGCCAGTGTCAAGATTTAATAAAACATGTAATATTAACCAGTTAATTTGACTTTTGATCGATGTACCAACTCTATTATCATGTTAAATTTGAAACATGTCATATTTGAGCGAACTTAAATATTGCTTATAACCACCTCATCTTTCTCACAAAATCTATATTTTGTTTTTGTACTTACACAAAATCTAAAATTTGATTATATGAATTGATCATATAATCAAATTTTCAATCGTTAATAAAGTAATTTTTATTCAACCACTATTCAATTTAAACTTGTATTGATATAGTACTTGATGTTAGTACAGTTACTTTAGATATTAATAAATTAGTTAATTTTTAGTTAAGTTAAAAAACGGACTAATTTTATATATTGTTGTAATTACTTTTAACTAGTAGTTAACTTTTTATAAAAACACAAGTAGACGGCCAATGCGTTCTTATGTTGCCCTAACTGCGCGGTCCAAATTGCTATTTGCTTATGGCAACGTTCCGTCCAGTCTGGATCGGATATGGCGCGTATTCACAAGGCATCATTCCTCTGTATGCAATTGAGACTAGGGCATTTTGTTCAAAGAATGTTATACGTTTTAGTGAAGGTCATATCATCAAATTATCTTAATGACTAACTGGCTTTCTATACATGAAGAAAATAACTGTCAAATTGACAACTCAGAGCTCTGATAACCAGAGACAAAACATATTTTTTTTTTAAACTTATTTTGCTTCTGCTGCCATAAAAATGCCCGAAAATGTTCTAAAATATCATTATAATGTACTATTTTAGATCATATTATTTTATTTAAAGTTACTATAGATATGCGAAAAAAATTGAAATACTATCACCGCTTCAAAAACGTTCGCCGCACATTGTTAAATTGTGCACGTGTTTACTTTAAAAAGGCTTTAATTGTAGTTTTTAACATGTTTAATTGATTATGTTTTGTGAAACAAAAAAATAATACCATTCCTACCTTTGACATTTAAAATTATTGACGGTTGTGATTATTACTTTTGTTTGAGACTGTGTATCTAGTGTTTTTTGCATATCATTGTCACGCATAGTATATGTCATGCGTGTTTACCGATGCCCGACACCGGTGCAGTTTCCCGCGAACCCATACGGGAGAACGTTTACAGTATTTTCTACGAATGTCTAACGACGCTATTGTGAAGGCCAGCAGCATGATCAGTTACCTTCGATGAATAATAAGGTTCACTGCGACTGATTCACAATGAGGCCCACATTGTTCCGTTTCTCGGCGATGACAATTGTTTTCAACGCAACAACTATAGTGTTTACGTCGGTACCGCTAATAGGGTTACTTGCATACGCTCATGCAGAGCTAAAGTCGAAGTGCAACATTTGCACGTATACAAATCGCAATAGACCATAATAGCTTCTAGCTAACAGAAAATGAACATTCCTATCTTATCGTTATTCGGGTTATAGGGACACTTACTTGGAGTTACCGAAGAAAAAGCTTTAATAACTGGACTATATTTGTAGGTGGTAAAGCATAACATCTTTTCACAGCTTTGGTTGCACTTTACGGCCACGCTCACCCGGCAAAGTACCATCGCCGTTTATAAAGTCGGCACAAAATATAGTATGCATGACTTTAAGGATGCCGGATGTCCACCCTGTCCACCCTTGTCTTTTCCCTCTCCTTTCCCCTCTAAATCCTTAATTCCGACCTCAGCCTACCCAATAAACCTATTGTATCCAATTTCCCAGGTTGACAACGCATTCGCGACTCTCCGACTGCTGCGTGTGTCTATGGGCGACGGGATCGTTTACCACAAGGTGGACTGTCTGCTCGTTTGTCTTCTTTTCCATAAGTAAAAATAAATAAAGATTTTTTAGAAGGTAGAACAATAATAGCCAATGATAGTACAAATATCTTTTAAAACCGTTGGTACCTCTCTTTAAACGATAGAGGCGCCTGTTAAAAAAAGAAGTGAAGCATGATTTGTATGGTATATTACCCTTCGTCATCTATAATGCTTCCATCTAAAGATACTACTATCAAAAAAACCGGAGTAATACAAAGAGTTTTCATGCTTCTGCATTTCATCTGCAGTGTCCCTACAAAAGATTGCCGTGGTCAAAGGCAGTCTTACATATACAACATATTTTTTTATGTATTTTTTTGTATTAATTATTACAGCCTCTTTGGGCGCACCGTGTCCAATGCCGGACCCATCTTCGTACTGCCTCAACGGAGGCACTTGTTTATACTTCGAATTAGTTCAAGAGCAAGCTTGCAAGTGAGTATGATACCAACCAACATCAAAACATTCTTTACTCAATCCTTTTTGGATTAAATATTTTTTTTTTGCTTCCATAACAATTAAATATGCAAATTAAACATTTTACGTTAAAGTTATAAAAGCATTATTAAAAGCGATGACAGAATATATTACAAGATTTCCTGTCATTCATTTGGAAAATTTTTTGCACAAAATTTTAATGAAATTTATCAACAATGAAACAGTTATTATTCAACATCAAAATACTCAATGAAAATGCATCAATCACAGTCTAGTGTTAGAAATATATTAACATACAACTACATTATACACTGTACCGCTGTCGTAGCAATAAATAATTTTCTTCTACGGTGTAGCCATATTCGAATTAACCGATGCTTGTCAATTTACGTAAAATTCTTAAGAGGAAATCACTTGACATAGAAGATACGTCACTGTTTGTTTTATGGTTATGGTGTTGTTGTATTATGGTCTTGTCTATTAATTCCACGCATTTCTAATGCGTATATTGACTTTACGCACTCTTTCTCTATATAAATTTTAATTTTACCATGTTTCATGCTTCTCCGTCCACTCCATTTTCGTAAAAGCGGGTACAAGGTTTTTGGGTCACGTGTTAATATCTAATTATTTAACTTCCACAGGTGTCCAGAAGGATTCAACGGGCAACGCTGCGAGAACAAGGACGTATCGAATAGGAGCAGTATGTCTCATTCCTACACATGCAAACTGGGCCTATCGACGTCCTACTACTGTTAGCGTGCTGCGCATAGCCCACCTCGTTCCAATTTTATATTTAAAAATTTAGATCGCAATAACGCAAGCACAAGCAGTGATGTTACACGTACTATAATGGCACGCGTACCGTAATTTAGCCCTACGTACCATGTACTATTGTATATAGTACGTAGGGTAGTTCTTGCCTGTTTGAGTAGAAGGACAGTTTAATTTTTATAGACTATACTGTTAAAACAGTCAAGAAAAGTATCAACAAGAGAGTAGTTATCAAGATATTGATTAAATTACTTTGTTGTTATTACTACGTATAACAATGTTAGTTTGTTTATCAGCGATTTTTTTTATAACATAAAATATCAATGTTGGTCTTAAATTTGTATCATTTATACATTTTTGGTACCCGTACCATTATTTTTTTCAAAAGTACTATTATGTTAAAAGGCTGGTATCATTATCAGGGGTTGCCATATAACATCACTGCAAACAAGATGTCTGACACCAAATAACTTTATCGTCTCGTTCCGGATACGAACTCTGTTGTTATTGGCTAATTGTACAACCAGCTTTAAAGTTTACTAGCGAAAATGCATTTTCTTGAAATTGGAACATCTTTTTATAACTTTATTTAATTGTCACTAGACGCAATCTTCCCTTTATAAATATATTGCTAATATATTATTTTTTCAATGAAAAATTATTTATTTGGATTTTTTATAATGGAAATGACACATCTGTATAACATTGCTAAAAGAACTATAAGATGAACGAAAATGATATTCCTACAGATTCACAATATTTTCTTTCTCTATTTAATCCACAACAAACTTTTCAACATTTAAAATAAATCAGACGAGTTTTCATATATATGCTTTTATAAATTTAAATACTTTAACAGATATTTTGATACAAAAAATAATTAGTGTAATTTACTATAAATTTCCTGTCTCGAAACTCTTGTCTCTCCTAATACAGATGAGAAAACATGCAGTTTCAAAATCTATAGAGAATATATTTATTGAAGTCGATTTACGGGATTATAAAAATGTACTTAAATATTGTTAAGATATTATAGAGACAGTCTTATCTATTATCAGTTAAGGTTTTTTGACAGTTTATGTATTTCATCTATTTCACAATAACACCTAACACTCAACTTCTGAAATTAAAACATTTTTCGCGAGCAATTGTGGAACGATGACCTGAAATAAATAAAGTTATGGTAACATTATGCGTCTTATGTTTAAAGTTGTAAATATTTTACACTGTATTTGTAATTTTGCAATTTATTGTATTGTTATTAACTTTTAAGGTTTGATAAATCGTTTAAGTGGGTAAAATCCTGATGAAGAGACTTGCAAGTTTTGTACATATCTATTAGAATAAGTAATATTTTTATTAAACATAAAACACATGCACATTTCGACCCGAATCGCTGGGCACTCGATGTCATCACAATATTTTTTTTAATTAATGTTTTTAACATAAAAGTGTAGGTCTTTCAAATTAACTTGGTATGTATAATGAAATTAAAATTGCTTCAGAAACTTTAAAGATAATTGGCGAATAGTACAGTTTTACACACAATTGTCATACACATTCTGTTTTGGCATTAATTATCTATGGTCAATTTACCAAAGCTTCAATTGCGAATGTTGTTATGACAAATCGTCACTTTTCACTGTTAACAGCGTTTTAAAAATAAAAAGTAATATTTACACCAGTACACAATTTTTACTACGATTTAGCGTTGCGGGCTCGGACTAATATAAATATCAAAAATTCAACACCTAAAATATTTCGCGGATCCGACATACTCCACCTAGTCAAAGAGCAGTTTTAATACTTAAAATCTAGTTAGGTATATAATAATTAAATTATGTATAATTTTATAAGTGTGGTTAATTGGACGGATGGTTGTGGTCGTAGCGAATTCTTATTTTCTATTTTCATTTCTCAACGGAAATGGATATTAACTTATAATATCCTAACCTTTTAAACAACAGATAAAATATAATATCACTGAAGGACATTTTACGAAGAAAACTTATCGTTTTAAAACAAATTAATATATTTTAATAATATTGGGAAAATTATCTAAATTTTTTTTATCTTCAATTGGTAAATCTATACTCGTCGTAAATACGCCTTTAGTGATTCATGTTTCAAGTTCAAACAAATCCATATTATATTGAGTTGCCTTCTTGTATAAAGAACTTTTTATCTTTAAGTTCATTATTTATATGTAATTAAATTAAAAAAGGGACTATTTATTTTACACTATTTGCGATATTAGGGCATTAATTTAAAGATGGGATGACGTCAAACTTTAAAATACGTATTGTCATACTTAAATTTAGCGTTTATAGCTTCATTCATAATTTCTTTTTTTAAAAACAATTCAATGATTGATGAAATAAAAATTTTTGATTTTAATTTTAATGAGTATAAATTTTAATTTATTGCCGTGTAACAAAATGACGTCGTTACATCTTTTAACTGAGTTTTTGAAGTCTCACAACAAATATTAAAAAGTAAAACTATTATGTTATATTGTAATATACGAATTCACAATAAAAGAATGAGTGTTGGAATTAATAGAGAGGCGATTATTTTAATTTGTTTTTTTTTCTTTCGTTTTTCCTATCCCACGGGCAAAATAAGAAAATATGGTGGAATGAGCTAAATGGTATGTATTCTAAATTCAATTCTTATACCGTGCACAGAATCACTCCGCACTCATTGTTGCATAGAAATGAAAAAATGTGTCATTAAAATTATTTCGCGTTTCATTTTCATCAGCTATTGGAGATTATTACATTTTTTCATTTATTACATCTGTATTTAAATTAGTAACTAATGCTTAATCACCACTACTAATGATTACGTAGCATGCTAGTTGCATGTCTAAACTCATACCATCATACATACTTAGTATTTGTTGTGAGATAACAATAACTAAGCCATAAGTTTTATCGTAACAGCATGTTGCCACCACCATATTCATTTTTTGGTGTAAGTCCTGTATTTTTTAATCTGTTTCACTTCGCATAAATTTAAAAAAAACGCAGTCTATGTCAGTTGAGCCTAATTTATCTTGTTTGTAATATATTTATATTTAATTAAATAGGAACAATAAATATACTGCAAGTGAAACGGATTTCAATCATTGTAACATAATATTAATGTATGTAACTCTGAACAAAATTGTTAAATGGAACGGTTTTACGGATCATGTGTCTATTTTTCTAAAAATCCAGACATTTTGGAATATTTTCCGTCTAAAGACATGTAACACGCAGATCTGAAATATTAGAAAGTCCGTCAATTCATTTAACAGTTTCAACTATTTATAATATAACAAAATGAGTGAATATTGATACAAATTTCTCTACTTCCAGGTATGGGAGAACGTCTGTGGTGAAAAATCTTCCAAGGACAACCTAAAGATGAAAAAAATGCTCATTTTTAGAAGATAGTGTAATCAAGCATTCCTGCGTATAAAATATACGATATAAGTTATGCCTTAAAAATTACGCTCCAAAGCAACAAAACTACTTTAAATTTTAACTTTAATGCCCTTAACAGTTATCGTCAACGACAACTAAATCTGCACTAGTTTATAAAGTAATTTTCTGAAACTACATCTATATTGATTTTCACTTGGTAGGTAAATTTAATCGATAGAAAATATTTTATTTAGGTAAATTTAATCGATAGAAAATCGATAGGCCACGGGAACGCTTTCACACACCTCCGCGACCCCACTAGCGCTGGCCGCCTAAGAAGCCCCTACTCTGGGACAATTCCTCTCTCCAGGCAAGGCACCAAGAAACAACGAGCGCGTCTTCCTACAAGGCCTCTCTGTAATGGGCGACAAACCCCCACAAGTCCACCATCAACCCAGCCGGCGCAATTGTGAAGACAGGCGACAGTGGTCGAAAGTTCGGAGCTTACCCGACCCAGCCTAACTGGGCTAGGGCAACGCAGACGCATCCACCGTCAACTCATCCCCCACGACCACGAGCACGCATCAAAAGCAGATTCCACGAGCCCATCATGAGCGGCTCTCTCGGCCGACTGACCTTTACCGTCGGCCATGGGTTCTTTTTAGCTTCACCGCTGGTAGCACCACCACGAGGCTGCTGCCACATGACTGCCCTGACAAGGCGAGAACCCGATCGGAGGGGTCATGTAACCTAAACTAACCCAAACTATCTAAAGTAAATAAATTAAATGATTTTGTTGCTAATTTTAAAATTCATGAAAGCAATAGCGTGACTTCTTTTTGACGTCAGCTAATTAATTTTGTTTTACCATATCAGCAGCATTAATCTTTCTTGTTCTTCTTTTTTTATAATATAGTGGACTCCATCGTTATTAGCATTGATCAGCAGCCGCTTTCGTCATAATCAGTGTCAATATTAGTGATTTGGCAGATATCCATATTCGCCGATATCTGAGTGAAAAGAAATATCCGTATCTGTATCCGTTACTTTTCCTGCGGATCTTTATGGATATTTTACTTTCCTAATTTTAAATACAAACTTTAAATTCTTCATATAGGTAGGTAACGGTAAATAAACTATATTATATTACAATCAGATTATTATTTTATGTCTTGAAATCAAATATTTTGCAGCTTTATATGGTACGAAATCAACCATCATATAATGCGATCAATTGAGTTTTAATCAATTTTTATCCGTAGATCTCGGCATCAAATATCCGTATTCGCGGATATGCGATTCAACGATCCGGCACATCTCTAGTCAATATTGGCAATTTTTACAGTGTTAATTTACAAATTTTTATTTCCTCGAAAACTACACTATTGCACTAAATTTTCTTCTCTTTCTTTACCCGTGTCTTACATTCTCTATCGATTAAATTATTTGCAAATAAAAATCGGTATGGATCAGAAAATTACCATTTACAAAAACAAACTTAAATGTCGGTGAGAGGTCAAATATGATCGCTCAGCGTTGTACCTTTGTATTCAAGCGTCGTTCTTGATGAGTTTTTGATGTTAAATATAATGCGTCGCGTCACAAGGTGGTTCTCTATTTATTAATAAGATATTATATTTATTGTTTGGTGCTTAAATTTTCTACTTGCCTTTACATTTCCCATTTCTCTTAGAACTTATTACTGTACATAAAAAAGTATAAGCTAAGTTTTCTCTACATATATTTTATTTTTATATTAAAATATGATATATATAAATGTAATGAGGAAAAATCATCACTACATTTTTTAATTTTACATTTAAATAACTACTAAATGTAATTATTTAAACTGTGACCTCATTTATATATAGCAATCAGTTTCTATTATAGCCAATATTAAGTTATAAGGTCTATCTACTCCATGATAGTCACTTTCGAAATAAATCACACCTTACTGACAATTTTTATTAGCTGTGTTGCCAATTTATTAAATTTCCGTTGTTGTGTATTTTATCTCACTTGAATTTGTCCTTTAAAGATATGCCTAATAATAATTAAACATAATTTATAAAAAAAACCGCGGTTATCTTTTTACTCAACTATTGGTATTAAATTGTTTGACTGCCACACCGCGTTATTTTAGACATGGATGTTTATCTCTCCTAAATAGATAAAAAATGTTAAGTTATATTAACAATTTTGTACAGTATTATTTGCTGAATAGAAATTATTTATTCTAGCCTTTAAATAACTACTTTTAAGTGCTTTGTTATTTTAATAAACTATATTAAACTATATATGTTTTTCATTGTGGTTTTTAGTTTTTTCTGTAATACACAAATCATTATCAATCACCATGTTACTAAAATCAATGAAATATTAATGAAGAAACTTAATAAAATACAATATCACAAAGTAATTATATTTTAATTTAGTTAGAGCATTAACAAAATCAGGTATTCGGACTTAACTGATTAATAAAGGCTGCGTATCAACAGAGGCGGAAATAAAGGCTGGAAATGGATTCTTGTTATAAATCGCATAACAAGGTTAATCATGCCAGTTTTTGCTAAATAATAAATAAAGCGCATCGCGGTAACAATTCGCCGCGCCATCTGCCGAATCAAATTGTGATTGTGATTATCAACCATCCAAATATCTACACAAATAGACCAAAATAGATCTCGTTGTTTAAAATACTCTCAAAATTTTATGCAAAACGTGTAGCATTTTTTCATTAAATTTATTAAGAACGCGCGTTTCAAGTTTATTAGAGCGAAAATCAGAAATCAAATCAAATATAGAAATGCGAAGAGTTGGAGTGATATGTAAAAAAATAACAGACGATCTCTTCTTCCTGGATAAATTAGCCGATGCCTATAATATTATGTGGTCCGGTGGAGCTTCGGAGTACAGTCGGCATTGTAGAAATTTTATTAAAACGTGATCTTGTCAATGTCATAAAAGTTATGTTCAATGTCATAAGAAATTAAAGTTCCAGTAACTTGCCTTAGATAAGTTCACGTACAATTTTGCAAAACAACATTCGATCATCGACGATAAAATTTAATCAATGTTCCCTAATGTGTACTTGGCCTAGCGTATATTTTTATGCTTGATGATAGCAACATACACAGCAGAACCATCTTAGGCGAAATTTAATAATGGGTTTGTGGATATGATCCCAGGTTAAGCATAAGCAACGGTGTAAACGACGCTGCGGTATTTAAATTAAAAGTATGATTTTTGTTGGAATGGATGACATTTCTGCACGTGTTATAAAATTAGTTAACAAGAGTGTTTCTCCGCATTTAAGTCACATATTCAATTTATGTGTAAATGTTGGTATTTATCCAGAGGGTTTTATTAAACCACTATATAAAAATAAGGGTTCGAAGGATAATATACAAAATTATAGACCTATTGCACTTACACCAGTTATATCGATTTTTTTTAAAAAAGATCATACATAAATACCTTTACAACTATTTAAAAAAAATAAGTTACTAACGAAAAGATATGATTTAGAAAAAACAAGATGATTAATAGAGCAATATATGACTTATTAAATTTAATAATTAAAAATATCGACAATAAAATAGACATTTGCGATTTATTTCTCGATATGAGCAAAGCTTTTGACTATGCAGAACATGATATATTATTAAATAATCTCGAATATTGTGGAATAAGAGTTAACATTTTTAATTTGATATGAACATATTTGACTAATAGACGACAGATTACAAAAATTACTCGAATGGACATCGCAGCAAAAGAAGAAAAAATCTTTACGTCTGATATTAGATACGTTAGATACGGAATTCCACGGGGAAGTGTTTTAGGACCACTGCTATTTCTAATATACATTAATGACCTCCCTAAATATATTTCACATCCAATAGTTTTATTTGCTGATGATAGCACAGCCATTATTAAAAGCGCCAAATATGACCTCAAAGGTAAAGTCAATGTTACGCTACAACAAATCATTGAAGAATTACATAAGAACAATTTGCAAGTAAATGTAGACAAAACTAAATGCATTCGATTTTATCAAAGATGTGAGAAAAATAAAAACTTAAATGTATCATACAATGGAAACCAAATTGAAAATGCTGATTCCACAAAATGTTTAGGCTTGACAATTGACAGCAGATTGACATGGAATTATCAATCGGGCGTAGTGATAAAGTAAGTTTATATTTTATGGAAATTATCCAATATACTTAATGTTGAATCTTTGTTAAATGTTTATTACGCTTATGTCGAAGCACATCTTGTGTGAGATTATATTTTGGGGAAATTGTAACAAGAAAGACAACATATTTAGATCGCAAAAACTGCATCAGAGCGATGTGCAAGCTAAAAATCGTCATTTATAAAATATTAACAATGCCATCGTCATACATATTAGAAAGCGTTCGTTAAAACCACATTCGTTAGAAATAACACAAGTCTTTTCCCAAAGCCCAGCCATGAATGAAGCAGGCCTGACATCCATAAACTGTGCTTTCCGAAAACCAACAAAGCACTTATGACTAAGAGTGTACTCTACATGGCACCTAAAATATATCACCAACTCCCGAGTAATATAAAGAAATGAAATACAAGTTTGTTTAAGAAAAAACAACGTTGATCAGAAAATGCTACTATAGTATTAACGAATTTTTCTCAAATAATTAATATAATTACCTTAATCAAAATTAATTTAGAATAAGAAACATTCAAACTTTTTAATTTTGTATAACATTTTTTGTAATAATTATTTTGACTTTTTGTTCTGTTTTTTAATCTTACTTTTCCACATTGACATCGTTTTTGTTTCATTATGTATGTTTGACTGATTTTTTTATTATTTTGTTTAACTTATAATTAAGTCATGAACACGGACGACCTTTTCAGCGAACACATAATATTTTGCACACCTTGTAGGAAGGGTAGAATATAGTGATTCATTTTTTTTTGTGAAAAGCACTATGTAGGTAACCACCTATGTATATTTCGCAAATAAATGATTATGATTAAAAAATGGCATTGGCACGTTAAAGTCCGTTCCTGTTGAGACCATACTGACTTTAGCTTGTTTCGGCTTCTAAAGTTGAAAGGACGTTCAATGTTTGCTATATTATCGATGCAATTAACCGGTAAAAAGTTCCCTACTACGAAAACGATATTGGCATTAGCATAAGGGTATGATAAAATTAAGCTGAAACTTTAAATTTGAAAGTATAATGAAAAATTTTAGTCGACAACGATGAGTTGATACTCATTTCTAGAATCTCACTATTAAATATTGTATTGTTCTAGGCCTTACATTAAGGTGCTAAATATCTAACACTGAAATGGGGCACCAAGAAATGGTCCAAATAAGGTGTTTTTGTTGTTTTAAGGTTTGTAAAAACGAATCTGCATGAAATCGCAGGGGCGTAACTTTTATGTAAATTGTAATACTCTATCAATGTTATATGGTATGATGCTAAAAATTTTGGACTTGAAAATTAATTTACACGAATTTGATTGCCTTTAATATCGTAACTCGCATATCTACTTACTATGCTTATTTGTTACGTCATGTACACAGGTACGTCATGATCTATCTCGTGTGTATGAAAACATTTAATATTTTATAAATATTGTGGACGGGAGGGGGGGGGGGGGGCACAATAGTGT
>JAOCPS010000030.1:141237-154302 GCA_025505425.1 Graphium colonna | reverse complement strand
AGTCCACAGCTAGGGTGGAAGGGGATGCCGAAGTATTCTTGCTTCGTTTGCCTCGTGCAGTGGAGAGCGGTAAGGTGTCCCTCCCAGAATACGTGGGGCTACCTGAACACCCACGCTCAGGCAGTACGCTCACTGGCCATGGATGCCCAGTGGGGGATTCGCCAGGATTTCTGGTACCCCCCTGGGGATAATAATCTTTTATTACCGCTGTCATTTGGGGGGGAAACGGCCACCAGCACTGACCGGCCTAATAGAGGAGCTCTCAAGGAAGGAACTCCTACTTCACGCCTGTGTCCAGTGAAGTCGTAGTACTTACCCGGTTCGAACCGTGCCCTCGGCAGCAGCAAGCTACAGCTGGTTCTACCACCGTAAAAATATGTATTCATGCACTTGGAAGTTTTTAACAGTTTATTTATTACAATCTATTAAAAATTATGATTACCACTAGTAAATACTCATTCTAAAATATTATACACCCAAAAAACACGATAAAAATATAAGATGGTACCACTGTCTCAGTTTTAATTTAAATAATTTTTCTGGCTGGTTGATTTTGGGTCTATTTACTCGTATTTTGCAAGGTATTTTAGTTTTTTTGGTCCAAGAAATATTCTATTAATATTCTAAAAGTACAATATTATATAACAATATGTATAACAACTGCTGCATAAAATCGATCCTATTAAAAACAAACAAGACTCCATAAAAATGATTTCTTTAATTACATACTAAAACTGTTATAAACAAATAAGCCTCTTGCAATGGAATAGAGTCCTAGTAACCATATTTCAGAAAGAAAAATGAACTTGCTTCCAATATATGTACTAACAAATTAAGGCCTGACAATGACAATTATTATATCGGATAATAGGAGAAAATGGCATGCCATCAAAGATATTTAAAATTTTCTTGTAAAGTGAAACAACATCGAAACTAATGATAACTTAACAAAATTTTAAGATTTACTCGAAATTTTAATAGCATGCCTCAAAAAAAATGTCAGGTTTCAAAACAAAATTCCCATTTTTATACAGCACACCACACACCAAGTAACATCAAGTTCAAACATTTTTTTTGAGACTCAACTTATTATATAACTCATATAGTTATTTTATTAGATAAAATCGGAAAATCGATTAATCAAAAATAGTTTCTACTGTCTACATCTACATGACCTATTGAGTAATGTCATGAAGGTAAAGCAATTTTATACTTATAATTTTATACTTTAAATTCCCTGTCCAAAAATCAAATACATGAAGTGTAATATAGTAAAAAATTATAGAAATAATGAATATATAATTTTGATCTTGATGCATGAGATTTTTTGGTAGCGTTTTTCCGCCTTGTCCTCTGGCATCTTGTTTTCATTTTTAGAAAAAAACTTACAATAAGACACACTTTATTGTTAGTCATCATATCTCTGATATACTATAATTGAATTCATTGCAAGTTACAAATATTAGTATGTAGAATATCAAAAACAGTTAGGCAATAGAGTAAATGTACTAAAATGTTTAATTTTATTGTTTAAAATAGGAGTCTATTAAAAAATGTTTGTGAATGAACATATCTGGTTTATCTACAAACATTTTTAAATAAAACCACTAGGGTATATATTTAAAAAACTAATTAACACACTTATAATAAATTACACACTAATTATAAAATTATTATTTAAACATATTTTGACTTAAAAATAATTCCACGCACAGACAAATGTTATCACAGATATGTACAAACATTTCCTTACTTAAAATGGGCATGAGTTATGAAATGTGATATTTTTACAAGATTAATGGTACTATATATGGATGATTTTTTTCCACCAAAAATCAATGACTTTCACAAAATAAGAAACAGGAAAAAAATCTGAAATAGATTCAATTGTTCATTTAACTACAATAAAAGCATAGGATATTTACATAAAATGTGACCAAAAATTATTAAATAACATATGAACAAAAATGATCCCAATATTATGATTATACAAAAAGCTTTTGATTTTTAATTATCTTGAAAGCATAAGCCAGGTTTCTAAAGCAAACTCATGACTGCTATGCAAAAAAATAATAATAAAGCAACATCAAAAGATTTTTTCTTTACAAAAGATGAAGCTGTATAGATGCCTTATTTCAATTTAATACAAATAAACCATAGACATTTGTTTTGAAATTCTAATCTGTTAACTTATAAGTGACGACAGTGTCCATCTTATTAAGACTTGTAGAGAAACTTTTTAGTTGTACATTTTGAGCGTTTGATATTGAAATGGGTTTGGCTTCGGCCCATTTATCAGGTATATCGCAGTGAGGTTTTGTATGGACCAGCACATCGAATGAGCACCTACAGTCCAAGAAAGGTAAATAAGAAATGGTTGCAGCAACTTGCAACATCACATCTCTTATTTCTTGCTGTATTTTCTTCAAATCCTTGCTTCCCACAGTTTCATTTTTTTCTTTTGATAATGCTACATCCCCTTCCTCATACTGAATATTAAAATCCCAACATTCAAGCACTTCCATATTGGTGACATTCATAATTACTAAGGAAAGTTTTGTAACTTTCTTATTGACAATCCATTCTGTAAATTAATATATTATATTACGAATCTTATTCAAGAAACAATATAACAATAAAAAATATAGTTAAAAATAGTATAACAATGTTTATATATGCATAACACAGACAAATATTAATTAAATTATTATAAAGGCATCATATATCGTATCACACTCACCCATATTTTAACTATGAAAATTACTTATAAAATTAAATGGAAACATAAACAATTAAAGACAAATTAAAAAATGTACTTTCAGAATATTAAATAAATTTCAGAGTACATAAATGTAAATAAATAATAATATAAGAAATTAAGAATAAATAACCACCTTCACTCTGTGTTAGAAGATTGGTAAGAAAACTTTTGATGAGTGGATCCTCAGATATAAACAGGTGGATGCCATATTGTAATTCAGCCTTAAATGTTTCCGGTGGATATAATCCTCTTTGAAACAAAACTGAATTTACAGCGAACTCTGAAAAGGTAAGCAGAACAATGAACACAAATTAATGCCACAAAAAGTAAAATAACATAAGCAACATCCATAAGCTCAATAATTCAAAACAAATACATGAGTTATTTATAAAGTGATTTAATCGTGAATATGAACAATAATTAATACATTTTACTTTTACTTGAGCCCCAATTCTTCTTTTCATTTATGGGCGCAAAACTTGAAATATTGTAATTATTATAGTACCAAACATAAAAAAAATACGTACTTAAATATTCGCAGATAATTTGAGCAGAACCCCTCAGAGTAATGCAATTCTTAGTTTGCTGCAGAGACATTTGGAGAAGTACAAATATTTGCTTTTTAAAAAGTAGATAAACTTTTAGAAACAAAGTCAAAAGTTCCGAAGACGAAATACGTTACTGTACGTTAAATTCAAACAAATACATGCATACATGCAATGACAATCACGAGTCAGTATTGCCAACAAAATCACGTGTGTACACGCAATTAATTTCAAAAATATTTAAATGAAGTAATATTTATTTTACTATGTGTTATCAGTTTGAATATCAAAATAACGCTAACTATTCATATTTTCTTCTTTAACATGATTATGGAACGGTAATTTTTCATATTTGAATAATATTTTTAACTGTGACCATGAATGAACTCCAAAATACACCAATAGTCATAGATTGTTGCGCCACAACTGCACTGCTGAGGGAAGATGCAAAATTGGTGCCGAATTGTATTGCGCAAAAAAATGTCAAAATAACCTACGCTTGCTTAGCAGTGCCACATATTTGGCATAATATATAGATGTTCTGTTATGTTTTAGAATATGAAATGTCTATTTGTAGCACAGTACGGAGTGTGCAAGATGTTGCGACATAAAAAAATTAGTAGCGAATGTCATTGTCAAGCATGTTTAATTTATCCAAATAATGTCATAAACACAAAGTATAAAACGAACATAAACTTATTTGAAATTAAATATTGTCGCATATCATGGTTACAGCTAAAAAATATGCAGTAAAAGTTTGCAGTGCTTGGTTTGTTTCAAAATGGGGCGAACAAAACGCAAAAGGAAATTGAAGAAAGCACGAGATTACTGTGCTTGTAATAACAGTGAAGATGTAATTTTATTGAATGCATGGCTAATAAAGCACGGTGTTCGTCGTAATAAAAACTTAGGATTAGCAGTTTTTCAAAACACGGGTCGCGGAGTACTCACGAAAAAGAAAATTTTCGCCGGAGAGGAACTCATTAACCTTCCTTTAAATTTAACTATTAATATAACAACTTTGATATTAGATACAGCGTTTTGTAATATATTTACAGAGAACAAGAAACAATGTTTTGTAGAATATAAACAAAGTGTTCCATTCCAGTCATTAATGGCATTTTACTTAGTGTATTTAAAGTTACAAGGTACAAATACAAAGTGGTTCACTTACTTAGAGAGCTTACCTAAAGAGTACACAGTTCCTTATTTTTTATCAGATGAATTGCATTGTCATATTGATGCAGAAATAATGTCCATAATTACAAAACAGAAAGAGATCATAAAGAAATCATTTGATATTTTTGAAGAAATTTTATTTAATAATACAACCAAAACTACTAATATAGATACACTAAAAGATTATTTTTCTAAAGCTATATATGAATGGGCCTTCTTTACAGTTAACACAAGATGTGTTTTTATGGATTTAACTAAAGTAATTGATTTACAGGATGAGAAAAACTCTGTTGTAGCAATGATTAGTGATAACACAAAAATCTCTCTTTGTCCATATTTAGACATGATAAACCATAGTCCTAATGCTAGAAATGAAACTAAATTAGTAATAAGCAAAAGTTTAAAAAACATTTCATGTAATAATTTATGTGCAGATATCTTTGAAAATATCCAATTTTCAATTTACACAAAAAATAACTTTAAACCACATTCTCAAGTATTCATTTGCTATGGAGACAGCCATAATTTAAAATTGATAACTGAGTATGGCTTCTACTTACCTTGTAATGACTTGGATTATGTAAATTTTGATTTTGAATGTATCAAAGCCTTTTTAACTTCTAAATCCATAGTATTTTCACAAGATCAGTTAACATTTATAAGTAATCATAATTTAGACAAAGATTTGTACATTGATTTGAGAGGCCTAAGTTTTAATTTCTATGGATTATTAATGGTAGCAAAATATTACTATATACAGAACACTGATGTTAGCAGACTTATATATTCTGCTGCTATTTGTTCTGATGACAGACTCCTAATAGATTTAATAACACCATTGGTTCAAGAAAAACTAGTAATTTTAAAATTTTCAATTAACAAATTAAAAATTTCTTGCGAAGATAGTGTCATTTTAAATAATTGTGTAGAACTTATGTGTCAATATGTTACTATATTAGAAAAGTTTATTAAATGTTAGATTTTTAGTTCCTGTTGTTTAATTTTATACACCTTCTACCTTGATATATAAATGAATAAACTAATTTGCTATAATGGAACAAATTAATTCCGCACATAACTTAAAAGAATATGAAGGGGAGTCTCAACATGTTCTGAGTATCTATATTATCCCTAATCTCTCCCTTAACACTAAAATATTATAATAAAAGTTTTAATAAACTATAGTTAAGTAAAACCCATCAAAATAATGTTTTTGAAAAAAGTCCAATTTTATTTAATATTATCAAAGTTTATTCAATGGAAGTGAAGTTTGGGTAGTAATGGAAACCAAGTAATTTCAAGCCCATACACTGATAGTTTTCAATAGCTTAGGCCAAGCGCGCCCCGTGAAGTATTGCCACGCCGCAAAATGCCTCGGTGAGCGCCTGCCCTTAATATGATAGCTATTTGTTATAAGGTACTTTATAGTAATTCTTTTTTCAAATTTATTTCTACAATAGAATATTAATGAAATTGTAAAGAAAATAAATTAACATTCAAAACGGTTAGAACTTACCATTCAAACACAATGTGTATGCTACAGAAAACACATACATAAAGCTCCAAATAAAATCAATTCCACGAAAAATAATTATAACTCTAAAATTGAGTTTTTACATTTTTTTTTGTATGATATTCTAGGTCACCTAGGAGTAGTCCAAAATTTCGATAAGTGAGTCAGTCAGTCCGTGGTAAAAATAGCGATTTGTGAAGGTCATTCAAAGATGGTATTACGAAAGTCGCAAATATGTAAGGGTGTAAATCTAATAGGTTTTTTGTTTCTGACGGGTTAAAAGTGTCTCGAAATGGTTTCTTTAATATAAGCCACGACTAGTTTGTCTGAAGTGATAGGTGATAGGATCTGAAATAGGGTGCTTTCATTTGATGATTATTTAACTAGCATTTTCTACCAGTTAAATCTTTATTTGGTGCGGAATAAATTGTGGAAATAAAGATTAATTGTTGATATTTGAATTAAAAAATATATTTATTTTATTACTGACGTGTTTATAATAAAATTGTTGTATAGAGATTGAGGCATACATAAGTGTTATGGCCCTCCCTGCCGTAAGTTCCAGGTAGATCCAAATAAAAACGATGATTGATTGAACATTATTGTGTATTTGACACAGAAATTCCAAATACTTTATTGAATTCATTGGATTTTATTTGGGACGGACTGGATATTTAGCTGTTGCTCCAATATAACAAAAATAATAGCTAATAAAATCCAATTAAGCTTCAAAAAAATTACCACCATATAGATTACAATTTTAAAAATCCGCATAAATTTTAAATTTTCGTATTGACTGATACGTTACAATACTATGTTTATTTTGACATTTTTCGATCCAGATAGATCTATTAGGGTTGCTTATGCAACTTAATATTTTGTATCGGAATTTTTCACAGGACCATAGGCCACATTCATTTTGAATAACTTCTGCACAATTTTCCGTCACTACGTCCTCTAGAGTGTCTTGTGAAAGTGGGCCAGTAAGAGAAGCGCACAGTGCGTCAAGAGGTCACGTTTAACCATGCAGCGAAAAGCCGCAGTGCGCGCTTGTTCCGTTACTTTTCTTTGCTATAGGGCTAAGTTAAGTAAAGCCTACTGCAAAGTTTCCAAATACGGTTTAAAAACTAGGAAACTGTCTAGTATGTACGCGGAATTACCACGGACTAACGGGACTCTATTCTTACCTGTAGTTTGCACATGGTGACTTTGCTTTTTTAAATACAAAAGGGGAAAACGTTACTAAAGTATTAGCTCTGGAAGCATCGATGCGGGGCTACAATACAGACAGCGAAGCTCAATACGTTTCTACCAGTGCTGGAATAGCCCGCAACCAAATTGCTTCTGGCCTCGCGTCTTTGCCACAGGCGCCACGCCAGAAACAGCGTAAGTTTTAAGTGGTATTTATGTCATCATAAATGTTGAGATGTGATGAGGTGGAGAGATATACAAAGAAGGCAGATTTTTATGTCCCTATCTAACATTAGAATGCAGCCAGTGTTGTAGAAATTTAGCCAAGACATATTTATTATACAAAACCTTAATATCGAAACAGGAAAAGGGATATGATTCATGGGTCAGATCATGTAAAAAAGTCAGTCCTGGTTGTCGTTACAGGTTATAGGATGTCAGGTGCCTTCAAATCCAACCTAAGAATTCAGTTTATACCTTTGGGTTATGGAGGTCAAATGATTTGGTTGGATTAGAAGCCAGCCCTATGTAACTTGGGAATAAGACAGAGATGCGAAAGATAAAATTCAATCAATGCTCCCTAATGTATAATTTGAGACATTTAATGTTGAGCATTATGTAGCGTAATGCGTTGTAATTCCGTAATTCGACAAATATTTTACATTCTTTCGCCTCTTAATATAATTTTTTTATACATTAAAGCATAATCATTCTGTGAAGTTAACCTCCATGATTAACTATCACGTAGAATATACTTTTAGACACTTGCGGTTTGCGGTCACCTGAATTCACCTGATACTTAATAAAAGCTAAGAATTTGCAAACAAGGTTGCTTTATGTCTCCATGCTGCTATTAGTTGATATTGAACATATCATAGGTGTGGCTTCTGTATCTCTTATTATCAAATAACTGTTCTGTTTATTTACGATCTACCATGTCCTCAATCCAATCCCATGACAACTTTTTTTTTGACCGTGCATGATAATGATAACACTCGAAGGTAAGTGTCAGTGTCACTATGTCAATATCAGTAGGTGTCAATTTACGACCATGGCGGCGGTGCTGCTGTCAAATAAAAATTTTAATAATATAATTCGAAAACATATTAAGTTTACAAAATCGTTTTCAAATTCGAAAACTGTGGTTTTGAATAAACCACAGTTCAGTTTTTTGTATAAGCAATGTGCTGCAGCAAGTTACATCAGGGTAGGTTATGTGAATCATAATAACTTTATTGTGTGACTATTTGTTTTCCAGCATTTTATCACAAATTGCTAATAAGGTGCTTTGATTGATTTTTAGAATTATTCGTCATCTTCTTCAAATACTCCTGCGGGATCTGATACTGCTAAGAATGTTTTGGCAGCGGTGTTGGCTAACAAGCCAAAAACTGGAAAAATACCAGTTGGTAAGATATGAAGAAATAAAAAATATAAATAATATGCAAAACGTTTTCGCTGTAAAACTTCTGCTGAAATTAATATCGTGTCTATTAGTTGCGTAATACATATTTGACCTTGTAATGGGAAATTATGATTGTAAATGTTGTCATTGAAATACCTAAAATCTCTAGTCATAATGAAACCATATAACATGGACTTGCTAATTCACAATTTCGTGTCCTCTTTATATTGCAAATATAAAACTGATATTTTTTTATCCATAGCATCAAATTACTTGCTAGACACTACATAATGCCATGTGTTATTAACAGTAATCACAAATAATACTTCATTAATATAGGTGCAAAATTTTCAATTAATGCAGAATATTTATTTATAACATACTAAATTATAAAGTTTATTATTATATTATTGGCAATTTTAAGGATATATGAAATAAGTATTACAGTATAGTTCTTATTTTCAGAAAATTTTATTCATAAAATGTTAAAAAAAAATTTGAAAAATCTCATGAATATGATATGCATCATGGATTTGATGTTAGAACAGGGAATTTAATTTAAAGTATAAAAGTATGAATTTTGCCTTACATACATGACATTTACAGAATTGGTGATGAAATATAAACTATTTTCCATGAAATAATTTTTCAGTTTTATCAAATATCTCCGAAACCTGGGTTTCTTTTACAAAAACAATTTCTGTAGGAGTAAATATAATAAGTGTAGTCTCCAAAAATCATTTTAACTTGATTCAACTTGTTTGGTGTGCCATATAAAAATAGGCATTGTCCTTTATCAAGTTTACATCTGATAGTTAATCAGTTTGAATTAATAATAGGGCTAAATGCTACAATTAATTATATCATAAAGACTGGTGAGATATGATGATATTGAAGCCTGAAATATGGTTTTGTAAAAGTTTCTAAAATATTGAATTTATTATAATGGGTTATTATGACAATAAAGTATTTTGTTGATTCTTCCATCAACATGATAAATTTGTTATTGTTACTTTGCATCAATTTTTTTTCAATTGTTTGTTTATGTATTTTTACCACTCTCATTTACATTTCTATCCACAGTTAGAAACTATGTGCCTATGTTGCTAATACTTGGTTGGAATGCAGCTCTTTCTCCTTCCCCGCACATCCCTGTATGATTTGTCCGCTTTAAACCCATTCCTACATTAATGGCGACATTAATATATCCTAAAAATATCCTGATATGAACGCCCGTCCCTAGGTATCCAAAAGAGAGACTGCTTTCACCCAGGTGCCTCTGTTTTGTCCCGTGAAGATATTCATTTGGGGGATGCGAAACCTGTGTCGGGGGTGGACATGATAAGGGGCATGATGGAGTATGTCTGGCCTAAAGTAAGTTTACCTATTTTATTTTGAAGTGTGCATCAAAGTGGATAGGTACAACAAAGTAATATCATATCTGAGTATTTGTTTGCAGTTTTATTTAATTTCTTTTACAAATGTTATATTTGATCTTGTGCACATATAATATTGTAAGTTTATGTGCAATTTTATTTTTGTGTTTAAATATGGAATTTATGTTGTTAAAGGTATTTTAAATATTCAGATTATATAGGTAACAGTAATTTAGATACATGGGTGAATTGTAAGGCTTACTAACTAAACACATACAGGTCATTTAATAACATAAACACAAGTCACAACAATTTTTTTACCATTGTTGTAATTATTTAAATTAATAATAAAATTGTGGTCAATAGTTTCATTAACATATTAGTGAATAAAAAGAAAAAGTTGCATATTGTAAATATTACATTTTATAACAGTTTTAAATAATCTATCAATATTTTAAAAATATTTTGGAATAATTAATAGTAAAATTATGGATATTTATGTCACAAAACAATTATAGGTCAAATCTAACCAATCTGTGAGGTCTCAGTTAACATCATAGCAACTGTTTTATTAAGTGAATATGATGTCACCAGGCTGATCACCCAATGACTCTATACATAATGATTTAGGGGTAAAATGTCTGTCCAGGTTGTGAAATGTCACTTCAGTGGCCCATATAAAGACAGATATTCAATCCCATGTACCTAGACCAGAATACTATTCTATTGCAGGCTGGAATAAGCCTGAATAGATAGATAGAATATGGATAAACCAATAAAATATAGAAAACTAATAATTCTTCAAAACATCAAAACATCTTTCAAATTTCAGGACAATGCCATGATCCGCAACCGCGTCATGCTGTCCCTCTCGCTCCTGTTCGGCGCGAAAGTGATGAACGTCACTGTCCCCTTCCTCTTCAAGTATGCGGTCGACGAAGTCAATAATACGGCGGCTGGGGACGTCCTATTGGATGTGGCCACTGCACCGCAAGTCTTGGGAACGTCGGCTATTTGTTTGCTGCTTGGATGTGAGTCTTATTGCATATATATAAGGGCGATTTTTGTCTGTGAAATACTAGGATACAGGTGAAAGCTCTAATAAGTAAGGTATAAGATATAAGGCCACTGCACCTCATTTCTTGGGAATTTCGGTTTTTCGTCTGCTATTCGGCTATGGGTGTTGTCGCATATACATGAGTATGAGTTTTATTTGATTTTGAAGAGGTTTCTTTCTGCTGTTCGGTGTTCCTTATTGCCTATACATATGGATAGTTTTTGTATATGAAGTACTGGTCGAGAGGTGTGAGATCTAAGACTTAGGTATAAGATTGGTGAACTTTTCCAATGCGCGTCAGGTCTTACAAACGTCGGCATTAGGTAAAATGATTATGTCATAAGGCTGATGTTAATATTGTAGAATGTTTATGTTATCCTCATAAACAGGTGGAAGTTAGATGTAAGCTGTAATCTTTAGGTTTTTAATTTTTAAATAAGTTATTAGGTAAGCAACTCAATGTCATTAGAAAAATAAATATGATTAAGCACATTTTTCCTGTTTGAATCTAATTATTATTACCATATAATTTTGACTTACAAAGTCTTGAAATCATGCATCTACTGAAGTTAGGATATAGCATAGATTTGTTAGTTTAGCCATCTGCTCAAATAATCACAAGAATAACTTGAATTAAATAATGAATGTCTACTATATATTTTTTAACTTTTAATTTATTTTTCAGACGGTTTAGCCCGCGCTTCAGCGGCAGGTTTCAACGAACTGCGGAACGCGGTGTTCGCCAAAGTGGCTCAACATTCCATAAGGCGCTTGGCCTGCAACGTGTTTACTCATCTGCATAATCTGGATCTCGGATTCCACTTAGGAAGGCAGACGGGGGCCTTGTCTAAGGTATGTTTCATATAACAAGAGGTACAGAAATTCTACTTTTTTAAATAAACATGGTTTACATCAAATTTCATTCAAGAATAAAGCCCTTTATAAAATCGGCATAAACTAAAGTATGCATTACTTTTGGGGATGCCGGATGGCCTACTCTTTTCTTTTCCCACTCCTTTCCCCTTTAAATCCTTAATTCCGACTCCATTCTATCCAATAGTAGAATAGGTTATTCTACTCAATTTCCCAGGTAGACACCGCACTCACAACTCTCCGGATGTTGCGTTTGTCTATGGGTGACGGAATCACTTACCATCAAGTGAACCGTCTCCTCTTATGTCTTACTTTCCATAAAAAAAATTGAACATAAAAATGCCCAACCTGTCTAATCGTATATGACGGGATATAAATATGGATATTGGGACGATTCACAAGCATCTCATTATTACTAACTAAATATACAGTATTAATCCTTGTTGTAATTAATTACTTAATAATTACAACAAGGATTAAAGGTAAGAGATTGTTGACTAATGAATTATCCAAATTTACTCTTGTTATGGTGACTGTCACATTATGGCTGGTTCAGATTAGAGAATAATACAGATAGAGTGCAATGACAGAATATTGATGCTAGTGAGATGAATAGACTTTTAGTCGGTAAATAGTATCTCCAGTCAGTACGAAACAAAGCTTTGAGCGGACAATACGTCACTTAGTTGTTACGTTTTTTTTCTGAAATTATGCAGACTTGTGTTATAAATTCTTGCAAAAATCGTTCCGAAATACTTAAAAAATAAGACGGAATATCGTTTCATTTGTAAATGTTTTTGATTGAACTGATTTATATTATTTTCTTATTTTAATATATAGTATCGTACATAAACCTATGACGCAAAATGCTTAGGGTTGCTAGATTAAATGGGGAAAAATTCCCACAAATAGTTAAAATGTAATATGAAATAGGAAATCGACGAAAGTTTACTTATATACATTTCGTCAACCAAAAAAAATTGTGAATAGTAAGTGCTGCTAAAATATTGGTATTTTTTAGCTCCGATAGAACCAAAGAAATTGAAATGTAAATTATTGCGATATTTATTCCAAAAAACATAAATGAAATTTAATTATTTTTAAATAATACAACTTTACGGATTTTATCGCGGTTTATTTTTAAATTTTATCACCCGACGTTTCG
>JAOCPS010000030.1:120864-135824 GCA_025505425.1 Graphium colonna | reverse complement strand
TACAAAGGGCGGTGGTACTTCCCCGGACGAGCGTGGCCTTAAAAGTGCAGCAAAAGCTGTGAAAGGATGTTATGCTATAAACGTTCTTATTGAAATAGTTGAACATCTAACATGATTGCATTAAAAGTTTGTACACTTTGAGTCACGATACCGCGTGACTTATTAATGCTTGTGGCACTTAGTAGTTTTTACTTTTCAAGAAAGCATGGCCGTGAATGAACTATTTTATTATAAACAACCTATTCTATGTATATGAAGTTATTTATTTGGCATTTTTAATAAGTATCTGAAAATTTTTAGAACAAAATATCTACCAAATGGTTTAGGATAGTGAAAATCTTTGATAATTTTATTTATATCTGCAAATCGTGAACACAAACAAAATACACATTTAGTTTAAATACTTTATGTTTGCAAAAAAATTATGTATAGGTATTAATGTAAAGATTATTAAAATAGTATCAATTTCGTTATCAAGATCGATATGTATCGTCCACCATTTCAAATTGTACAATATAATTTTTAAATAAGACTGTGTTGCCTGAAATAGGCCTGATCGAATTAATTTTTTACCACGACCTGATAGAAAATCGATACAATTTAAAATAAGAACTCATTCTTTTAGCATTTTTAATGAGCTAAGTTCAGCTGTTTGAAAACTACAATGCAACTATCTTAATCAGATACTGCATACGAGAAATTCATAAGGACATTCTTTGTTGCGAATAAAAATATGCTGTGCTCGCTTTGCTTACTTTTATTACTAGCTACTTTTTAATTTTAAAGGTCAAGAAATAATCAATTGTATTATGATGTTTATATAGTCAAAGTTTGTATATAAATTCACAGCGAAAACAATTCATAAAAATTAATGTAATTTAAATCGGGTTTTAGAAATAAACATGTTTGTTCCACAACAAATAATTTTTATTTTCGAAGCTCAATAACGGAGTGCGGAGAAGGTTAACAATACCACCCGTATTTTCGGGATTTGTGTTTATACCCTTAATCCCGTTTATACGCGAGCTTTCCGTATCTTGGATACATGTAAATATACGCGTTTGAACAAAAAGAAAGATTTTTGCGACGTTCCACGTTCACGTTTTATTTATTCTAATAAGCTGGTTCTTTCCAAACCACTAAGTAGTTAATGGGAGTTGTTTTTACCTTGCGCGTTCTTCTTTTGTATCTTATATTGGCAGACATGTTTGATCCTTAAAGTCTTTTGTTTAAATGGCTCCTAATTTATTGTGTCTCGTATAATAAAAATATCATATTCTTTAACATAAGGTTTTATTTTACGCTGAAAAAAAAAAGCATTTGAATGACCTCTTGAGGTTGAATAATTAACATAATAGGAACAAATTTTCTTTCATATTAAATAATACATACATTTCAGGTCCATACAGGTCTTGCTGGACTTATTTGTTTGAACAGGTTGTTAAATAGAAAAGCTCGGCTTCAGCTGGATTATTTCATTGTCAGCTTTACGATCCTTACTTACTCATCAACTATCCCGTTACAGATTGCGTGCAACGTTTTATTTGGTTTACATAAAAAAATAACCGGCCATGAGCGTGTCAGGCACGCACATGAAAGGGTTCCTTAGCCATCCGATAGTCTAACCGCTTAATAAAAATAAATATAGACAAATTCCATTTTGCGGTCGACGTCACACATTTTGTTAGGTCGACTGTAAATACATAAGTTTGTCGAGTTGTATAAAAATAACTATGTATCATACCAAGTCCACTATAGTTTTCGTTTATATTTTAACTTTTTTTTTTACTTAATTTTTCAGAATTATTTTTCATAATTATAAGAACTATGTTTTGAATCTTAAATACACATCTCTCCACCAATTTTCGAAACAATTGGTGTAGAAACGACCTGGACGAATAGGCGGACAGACAGACATGGACTTAACGTAAATACCGGGATTTAACAACATTCTAAACGTGATTTATCCCGGTATTTTATCATAAGACTATATATAGTACTAAAAATGATTCCAGGATAAGGGGAAACCTAGTTTTGTTATGAAAAATAATTTTGAACTTGGTTTAGAATGTTCTTAGTACGGTACATAGTGGACTACGGAACCCTTAAAACACACATCAATTACCAAAACAATAATTTATTTATATATTTAAAGAAGAACTAGAAGATATTCGTTATCATTAGTTCTTAACATTTTATTGAGTTATCCAATTGACCTTTTTGTATAATTGCATAACTTTTTACTTTTTGAATTAAATGACTGAAAACATTGTCATGATTCATTATGTTATTTTCTACACCATTTTATCTTTCACAATTACATTACGAAAGACGTTACGTTGGAAACTTTTTAAATAAGGGAATTTTGTGCAATTCAGTATGTTCTTTATTCTTTTATATTGCATAAAAAAGTATTGGAATTATAATTTCCCGTTTGTTAATGTTTGTTGTTATACTTAATTTAAATACGGGCCGATAAAATTGTATGAAATGAATTCATGTGCTCTACACTGACCTTTTTTATTGCTCAAGGACATTGCAAAACATTGAAAACTTATGTCAATGTTACATTTATATAAAATATCACTTACTGACATAAACAAGTACCGTAATCGAACCGTATATGAGACTGTTATTGGCTTTTGGCAGCGAGACTCTTGTAATATTTCAAGCATTTCTTAATTTTTGGGATAATCCATTATTGACATTAGTTGGACTGTATTGTATAGCTACATTAGTCATGAACAACACGTGAAAGTGTTTTTTTTATGTTTTGTATCCCACACTCTAATCATTCATCATAATTGAATACTTGTACGTAAGAGAAGTATTACGTTTTACATTTTCCCGTAAAAGTAAAAGACTTCATTTTTTTGTTGCAACTGCTTTTCGCACTACTGCACTAAACCGTTACTTAGGTTCTTTGTGTTGAAAATGGCCAATAAGCTTTCTTGTCACGATATAATTATAACTACTAGTACAGGTAACTTGCAGCAAATTTAAGCTGCAGCTACAAATTAAGAAGCGTAAAGTAAATTTACAATTAACAGGTTATGTAAACAAGATAACGAAGTGTGATGTTGAAGTAAGAAAAAATTGATGTGGCAATTACTTGTTTCAGCAACTGAGCTTTCTAAAAAAATTTTTCGTATCAAAATATTTATTACAACATTACAATTACAATGATAGATTTTATTACAAAATTAAATACACTACTCGACGTGGCATGTTGCCAAGATTGCCGGTTGCACGAGAGAGGTATTAGTCCTCTTGTGACTAGTTGGAACATTAAGTTTAGCTAATATGAATTTTAGAAATGTATTAGTACTTGAACCCAATAAACCAAATGTCTCTTAAACAAATGGCACAAACAAGTATTCAGCTACTGATAGATTCATATTTGCTACACTTACTTTAGCTGCGTATCTGTCTTCGCCTTAAGTGAATGACAGCCAATGTGTCCTCGCAAGTAACGACCAAAATAAGGGCTTTCTTTCCCTCGCGGGATTAAAATGAGACTGTCGGGTCTCCTGCCATCATCGAGAAAAAGCTAGCAGGGTCTGGAATAGAGTGAAAATTTATTGAAACAAGAGCCCTCCTGGTTTCCAACCTTCATTTGGAGAGTGGCAACGCAACACATATATAGTTGATATATCGAATTCCTACAGATACGATGGCGAATTGAATTTGTGATGGCATAAAGCGCGAAAAAGTGTTAATTTAAAAATTAAACAATTTTTCATGTATCAGTTGTATTTATATATTTTTTTATTTAACATATACCTAATGCAGCATACTTTATCTTTCAAGTAATGTTGGATTCGTTCTTATATTTCACCCAAGCAAGTTGCTCAAAACAACCATATCCATTTTCTACATCCATTCAGTATTCGCGTATTCGCAAGACGCTTCAGGTCCTAATTACAACGCTGATGAATTAAGTCTTGCTGCACAGACTATACTAGTATTTTCTTTCAGACAAAATATTTAATTTTAAGGGGAGCCTAAAAATCTGTTATGCAATACTGTAAACCTTGGTAACAACGTAGTACCAATGTATATTTTTTCCGTATAAATCATCTAGATGTTAAACCATAATTTAAATTGCATTACTATAATAACTGTACGTTGATAGTAACATTCCTAATTTTTTCTAGAATTACTTAAAACGATTCTCATTTTAAAAATAAAAAACGAAGCATTTCAAGTCTGAGAACATACGTCTGTAATAATGCATAGTTTACAATATTCTAATATTTCCTCCTACAATATTACTAATATTAACTTTTGCCAATAAATGTGTACATGATCCAATTTTTCTATACTCATAATTCATTTCATACGTACTCTTTGATTAAAAAAAAGGACATTGTATTATTTAAATAAAAATAGAGGAGGTACGATTGATTAAAGTTCTCCCCGATTCAATGCCCAGAGGGCTGTAGCCTCTGAGGATTACACGGTCCTTGCCTAAACTTTGGATCAAAGAACGAGAACCTGTTAAATATTCAGGTGCGGTTATACCCTGCAAGTTATTGAGGTACAGTTGACACCGAATGAGATTTCCTCGGACCCACCTTTGACAAGTTGCGGAATTAATGAAGGTCATTTTGTGATTTTATCCGTCACTATCGTGGTATAGATTTTGTCGACATACGAGTATGCAAGGTTAGGTAGTAGTAATATTTGATTGGGATTTGGTTACTTTTAACCAACGTCCACAAAGGAGAAAGCTTCGGAAATTGATTGTTTATATGTTTTTATGTACGTTCGCGCATATCTCCGCTATTTATGAACCAATTTCTAAAATTCTTTTTTTCTTATAGGGTAGAATACCCTGTAAGATATTCCGCATGGTTATGTAATATTTTCAAAGAAATCTGTTCAGTGGTTTTTCTATTAAATCAAAATAAAAAAAAAATATTTTTGTGTTATGTGCGTTACATTTGAACCAAATTCAAAAAATATTTTTTCTGTATAATGGAGCATTCTTCATAAAAAAATATTAATTATTTAGTTTTTTAAAATACAAAAAGGAAACTTAAGAATGTTCGTACATATCTCCGCATTTTTTTAAATTATTTGAATTTTTTTTTTGTATAATAGTGCACTTTTAAGGCCTTCGAAGTCGGTTTTTGAAATTTACAAAGGACTTTTGATAAACCTCCATTATTGAATCTATAAATTTAAAGTTTATTACGTCTATGAATTTAAAATATTTTTATTATGTTTATTCCGTATTATTTGTTTGAATACAGATTTTTTTAAATTAATCTTCAGACATAGTTAGGGCCCCTAAATCATTTTTCAACAATTGCTAAAGAAATTTTGTCAGGAGTAGAATCCATTAGTTAAGGCAAAGTTGTGGTGTACCATAAGTCCTATAATGTTATCGCCGTAGTTATAAGTTTAGGTAATATCTTTACCTATTAAAATCTAACAGCACTATGTTTCTCTGTATGTACAAATATGTAATGTACAAATTGTCGAAGATTAAACATAAAATCAAGTAAGTAAAAAGTTCAAAGAAAATTCTAACAAATCCAGCGTACTGGAATTTTAATATCCGGTTCCGATTGTCAGCAAAACTCGCAGTGCTAGGTGCAATGCGAGTTTTGTGTGTGACTGTGCTGTGCTGTTTCGCTCTTTCTATTTCCAATCTGGCCGCTTTACGTTGGAACACACGTAAAACCATTCCCCGTCGCGGCCCGGTAAGCCGCAGTAAATTCAGCGCGTCAGTAGACATTCCGCAAGGCACACGTAACCGTTGTAAAATATTCAGGGAGACTGCGCTGGGGACGAGGAATAAAATGCGCCCGAGTCCAAAACCCAACTAGGGATAAACTCGTTTTAGCAGGTCTATATCGACAGTGATAGTATTATTTTGTCAATTCTTTAAATCTACACGTAATAGAAACATAAATTATTAAGAAAAATTAAACCGGTTATGTAATAACCACCTACATGCCTCCTTACATAGCTAAACATTGGTCTCTTTAAATCACAATCAATCCAAGCCTTAGCTCCAATGAGTAGTGGCTAATTGAAAGTTTTAAAAAATAATGTCAATTATTTCTAGAACTTGGTTAATACGAAATTAAAAAACAAAATTAAAACGCACTTATTTCAAATTCATAATTCGACTTCATACTGCAGTTAATGTATATATTATTTTAGAGTGGTCAGTAGTGGGAAGCTTGGACTAATATTTACCTCCTTGTACTGAATCAAATTATCACCTATGTAATTGTAAATGTAAAAATGCCCCGCGACTCATAAAAAATAAAACGAGAAAAATGAAATACGACCTCAATCGGAATATCACAATGTTACATACACAAGTGAGCCCTTTTTAAACCGGATTCATTTATTCTTATTCAACTTTCCGAGCGGAATGATTTGTTAAATCGACGCCGCGATAAGACGAAAGAAATCTTTTCCGAAGGAAAATTTTCTCCCGTTCACCAATTACGTCGTTATCTCGCGAGTCTAACTGAATAAAACTCGTCGTCGTTTCATCATTTTCGCGTGGCAAAGTTTTAGTTAGTTTTTGTTCAAACTTCTGATTTACGACCGACCCGAGGCATCTCTCATGGCACGACGCACCCCCGCTCTAATAAAGAAATTTGCGAGGGCGAAAAAAATCCCTCTCGCTACTTATTTTTTGGCACAACGTACTTTGGCAATGCTCGGGGAATTGAGTTACATTAAGACTGGGGTGTTACGCTCAAGTTGGTTTTTACCTCTTAAATTGCAAAATTTTTAGAAAATTGATTATTATTGTTATCTTGCCCTTTTCAATTATTGTATTATGAATGTTGCAACAATACAAAATTACATTTAAGGATAATTTTTGGTTCCTTATTTAACTAGGTGTTGTCTGTGTTGAAGAAAAATTACGCATGATAATATTATTATATTTTATCGATTACTTTTCGATTTTTATGTTTTACCCTATATCATCAGCTATTTGTCAGTGAAAGTTTTGTTAAGAACAGTTGAACCGTTTTGAAAATTAGCCGACCCAAACAGAATATACGTAATAATTTTAAACATTGGTTCTTCATTTATAAGTACTATAGTACTTGTACATATATGTAATCAGCGAAAAGCGGTTTATTTGACATTACAAACAGATGCTTCTATTTTATTTATAAATATATATCTCATTTAAATACACATATACATACGGTGTATTAAGAAAAATCATGAAAAATATATCTTAGTCCTCTGAATTTTTGAACTGGAATTATTTATGTACCGAAACACATACGACAGAATTAACATGCTCCTATGACCCACAAACGAAACCTTTGATATAAATTTCACGAATTCCAACCTTTCACCTTCCGTAAGCCACGAGAAAATACAAATTGCCTTCTTTAATATATGGCACGATCAAATTTGCTGCCGAGCATAAAAAAAAAATCTGAATCTAATAACGAAACGAGGCTCTGCAATGGTAAAATGCTTTACTGTCATGATTTCCTTACCTTATTATTACGTTAAAGTAAACATAGTAGCGGGGATTTAAACGCCTCCGAGGCCTAGTGGTATATTAACTCTTGCTTTACAATCCGGAGGTAGTGGGTTTGAATCCTGCGGGAGACAATGACTTTGTGTTGTTATATCTTGGTTGGGTTAGGAAAGTATAGATCGATCATCCGATGGCCTGAAAAGTGAAAGTAAAATGATAAAATGGACATTTAAAATATAGATCCCGGTTGTCAAGAGCACCTGTGACTGTTGTTATAGGATTTCAGAGTCTTTAAATATCGTAAAAACAATTAATCCATCATTTCAGTTTAGATTATTCCTTTCGTAGGTCAGACGTCAGGCGCTCTGTGGAAAAAAAACTTATATTCAGATAATAATTGGTTCGATTAGAAGCCAAATAAAAGTAACTTTTAAAAAAGCTCAGGGGGATATTAAACATACTACATAAGGTAAGGTACAATAGCCTAAAGCACTTTACGAAGGCTTGTTGGTGGGGCTTCCATCATTAATATTTCTTTCATAATTTTAACTTGCAATTGCAAAGCCAGCATGAAAAAATTATTAATTAATTTTATGTTCCATACCTTCAAAAATATATACCTAAATATAAGGACAGGTAAAAAAGTGAGTGTTAAAGGGGTATAGTATACATCATATCACGAAAAGTACTATTTTAGAGGTCAGCAGACACTTATAGTCAATAAGAGTCTGTTGGCGTCTAAAACGACATGAATGTGTATTAAGATCACCCAAGCAACAAATGAACAAAATGGAAGGCGAATTTTTATTGCAAAAAAAAACTAAATTAACGCGAGAGGAGCCTCGGGAAAATATATTAATTACTAATATTTAAGACGTCTTATATTTGCACACAAAATTCGTTGTTGAATTGTTAGATATATATTTCAATTAGACCAGGTATAATCACAACTTTGCGTTCAATTTGCAGGTCACTATGCTCGTTTGCGACTAATTCGAGATGAACCGTACCAACAAAAATTAACAATGTAACCTTTAAAGCTACTTAGTACATAACTAAGATTATAAAGGATCTCAGAACTTCTCCGTTACAGTTTTGCATCTTAAGACAAGAATTAACGAATCAAAGTTGCGCTCCCAAAGTTTCGATAACTTTTAAGTTTAAGTTTCATTAAAATCAAGTTATAAAAAAGGTTAAGTATTAACCTATTGGTAAGTCAATTTTGTTTTATTACACAAACGACTGTAAATTGTTGGAATTTGTAGAAAATTTAAATAAACGGTCAAAGTCTTTATTACAAGTATTTAAAATTGAAACTGCTTTAACTAAAATATTAACGATAGTGACAAATATACGTCATTTTTTATAAAGCAAGAAGACAAGCAGTCAATATGTTGTTAAAAGATTGCGTGCCGCGAACATTAACAAGTTATTTTCACAGAAAATTACCAAAAAAAGATTTCGAACGTCTTTGACGTGTATTTTTTCTGCATTTTTTTTTAATTTTTTAAACCAATTCGTAAATATGTACTTTCACACAAAAACGAATTAAAATGGGTTCATAAATGACAAAATTATAGGGTATGAAATAAGGTATAAACGAATAAAATATGACTTCGAACGACTTTGACATGTATTTTCATGACATATTTTTTCTAAGACCGATCATTTCTGCAATTTTTTTAAGACCAATTCATAAAAATTTCCTTTCACACAAAAACTAATTAGAATCGATTCATAAATGACAAAGTTATACCCTGACATTGATAAAAAAATTATGTGGTTGTTGTACGTCACATAATAATTTAGCTCATTAAAGGTACAACAAAATCTGCTGCTGCTGATCTACAATATTAAATTGGATTTTACTTTAAACATGTAAATTAAGAAAATAAATTGCAGTGCAAATATTGTAGAACCACAAGTTTAAATTATAATTAAGCGTTTAGATTCATGGCTCAACAGTTTTTGGTGTCAAGGGAAATTTAAAGTAAATATTTTGTTGCATTTCTGTATAAAATAAGAATATTGTTGCAAAATTTAAATTCTATTTCATAGTATTGCCGGGTGCAAGGGCATTATGGTTTCGTAAGCTTATTATGGCAATAGACCCAGCTGTGTTGCGATGCTAGCGCCACACATTTTACGAGCGGCTGCTACAGTGGGAATTATAACAAACTGTCAATAAAAACATAATTTTTACCTTTAAAATGTGCATATTCATGAAAAACAGACATAAAAAGTGTTTCATACAGTTTTTAATGTAACATTTTGCAAAAATGTTACTTAATAAGCACCTATCTAACTAATGATTTAAGTATGCCGTAACTATCAACGTTGTGTTATCTAACAATCCCAAGAAAATTAAATACCTTGCATTTAATTTAAATTCTTTACTTTGATTCCATTTCTTACATAAAAATAACCGATAACTGAATAAGTCTAAAATGTAATAAAAACAGGCTTAAACTTGAAAAAGACAAAAATATAATAATTGAATCTAAATAAAGTTAAGCTAAAATACTTTAAAAGAACCGTAAAATTCGTAAGCAAGACAAAAGCGTGAGAAGCCAATAGAATTGACTAATTAAAACCCTGATCCTCGGTAAAGCTTCCACATAGCATAGGTCATCCGGGCAACTCCTTTGTTCTGTATGATTACACATGTATTACATGTGTCGTCATAGAAGATGATGGAATTAGTTGACCGACGTCAAGGCACCAATACAAAAGCTGCTTTAAAAGGCTCCTATTTTAATTAAGACGAGGCTAAGTGGCGAGTTACAAAAAAACAGCCGTGAATTTCATCTTCGTTGGTTTTCACTGCCTCAAAGTCCTAGGCCGAGTGGCTTAACGGGCAATATTATGTTATTGCCGATATAATTTTATTTTACGTAAATTTTAAATTAGTTAAAACTTGCGGTAATATCAGTTTTGAGATTTGCGGAAACATTAGATTTTAAAGTTTCGCAACACTATGGATTTTAGAATACTGTATTTTTTTTATCACCCGATGTTTCTTATACTTTTCAGCAGCCTTAAAAATTAATTTTAGTCCGATTTACGTAACTAATAATTGTTTTACCTAGTAGCTCTTACGGAACTGTTCTTGTAAGCTACCACCAACACCCTTTTTATTAAAATTTAGTTGTTTCAATACCCTCGTGAGTTATACTTGGCAACGACCGGTGTTCCTTTTGCGTCTCAATAGCCGCTCAATTTAAGATGTAGCATTGGTATCCGTGACTCCTGAAACACTTAAGCGGGTACTCGCAATACTTTGGCTGGCTTCATCTGGCATACATATTTGCTAGAACTAGGAATTTATACTTCTTGTATTTGTATTTCACGAAATATTTATACGTATACTCTTTCATAGGTTTATATCAATAAACTACACTTTACATGTCACTATGTTCTTTAACTTTTAAATAAAAACAACGGAGAAACAAAATCGACGTGTATGTTATCAATATGCTCACTTTGACATAGTTCTACAAGAAAAACGAAATATAATTAACTATAATATTAACCGGATTAGCAAGCTAAAATGGCAGTGGGCTAACCATATTATCCGTAGAACCGTTGGAGTGAACGAGTTCTTGAGTGGAGACCGCGTCTCGGCAAGCGAAGTGTAGGACGTCCTCAGGCAAGGTGGAGTGATGATTTGCGCAGGATGGCTGGCAGGTTCTGGATGCGAGCAACCAAAAATCGAGATCAGTGGCGTGTAATAGGAGAAGCCTATGTCTAGCAGTAGACTGCAACAGGCTGATGATATATAATATGATATATGACAATATTTCCAACAGAATGTTGCCTTGAAAATGTTTTACTATACATGAGACAGCTATAACAGTCCAAATTTAAAATAAGTTTGTATTATAGTCTAAATTCAGCTAGGGAAAGTAATTTAGAAATTCTGGAGAAAAATGTTAGCATGAATCGAAACCAAGGATCATTATTTCCAATTTAGTGGTACGGTGGGGTTGCATATTAAAGTTTAAATTGAACGTACACTGCGGGTCGGTGTAAGTCTGTATTAGGAGTCTCCTGGGATACTAGTGTTTGACTGTGAACCTAGAGAAGCGGAACAAAAGTTTTGTTTCGTTTCATCGTAGCGATCGCATCAAGTTGTTCAGAATGTACGTTAACTCAAGGATGTAGTGTGAATACAAAACGTCCGCTATCGTCGTTTACTCATCTAGACGCAAGTTCTTACACATGAATTCTAGGAGTTATTTTTTGAAAGCATAGTTGCATAAAATTATCTTTTGATAGCTAATATATTATTGCTATTTAAATAATGAACGACAATAAAGATTAAAAGTCTGTTTGTTTGGAATTTATTGTTTTGGAGACAGTAATATGGATTTGAAAATTTACTTTTTGATGTCCATTTTTTAAAAAAAAATGTGGTACTGATTTTAAGAGCAATTAATACCTGGGAAAGTGGTCGAAACTACAGGATGTTAAAATGATTTCTTTAAGAATTGTTAAATAGGCGGTGGCAGCTATTAAAAGAATCTGAATGTAAGCACTTTTTTTATTAGGTAATAACCGTATTATTTTAACCTTCTAAATGTTTTATGTAGTACAAGGGAGTGTAGTATAAGAAGTGAAGGATATAGATATATGTTTAACATGGCGGTTACACTCAGACCGTTATATTTCACTGAGGCCTCCCCAATAAAAAGTGACTTTATAACATAATAGCCTAAATCTAACATAACCATATTGTTTATTGTATTTACATTCAAAACGAAATATCCTTAAAAAATACATCCTACGAATACTTTTAAGAATGGAATTAGTATGTTTGGTCACAAGGAAGGAATAAATATAACATATTATTGAACACGATGAGGAAATAAATCTACAGAGAATTTCACCGTCACATACATAATTTCTATTTACCAATTAAATATTTAAAAGTCACAAGCTGTGAAACAATGACAGTAAAGGCATGTTAATGATTATAATATTCGATATTGATGTAGCAAAAATATTTTTTATAGAAACTTTTTTTATATAAAAAGCAGTAAAGACATATTTGGTTCTAATTCTACTGAAAATAAAATTGACGCAGTTAAGAAAGTAAAATTATCTATATTAATAAAATTTTATTTGATGTTAAAATAATCATTTCAAATATGTCTATTTATTTATTTATTTACTCTTTATAATAAAAACCCAATAAGGGTTGCAACAGGCGGATTTAATGCCATTAAGCATTCTCTACCAATTAACTTACGGTGTGGTAAGGAAATGTGACAAATGCAATACATATAATGTAAAGATACAAAACAGACATATCACATACCTTAATATAATAATTATTTTGGTCTTTCAGATTTGCTATTTATTATGGTACGTGTGGAATGTATTTAAATAATCTATAACAAAATTTCGGTTATTATGCATCGATATGCCTTTTCAATAAAATATTATTGTATAACATATATATTGTAATGTCCTTTTCCGCTAGCGCTTATTAATAAATGCGCGCTCAATATTCTCCAGGGCCGCGAACAAAGTATCGCTGCGGTTGTCTGCATAATTCACTTTATTGCAACTGGCGCTTGCAAGATATCCTTTCATAACTCAATTTCGGGGATGCCGGACGCAAAGGTATTTTCTAACGTATTCGGATTACACTCGAGACTAAATACGATGCAATTATATTTGTTGAGCGTAACAATATTGAGATTGAGCGCGAAATTCCCGGACAAACTACCGTAGCTTTTGTGTATTAATATTCATTCCTTACATTGCAGACATAACGACCTGTGTGTGTTATTAATTTGTTTTGACGCGTCAATTTAAAATTTGTCACTTCCTCAGAAATTATTTGCTGGTTGAATATTCTTCATCATATTACAAAATTTAACTTATAAATTGAAACAAATTTTTGAAGTTTTAAAGGTTAATGTGACGTAAAAACAGTGACGTTTTTTTCTTTCATATCGTTGATATTCTCTTTTCCACTATAATTTTTCTATTTTTTTACTTTATTAAAGTTGAGTGTTATATTTTGTTACAAAAATTGATCCTCGTATTTATTTAATTTTTGCCCTGACATGAATTCCTTATCAATCATCCGTAAAAAATCTTTCCATTTACATAAGTTTAAAATTTTCAATATAAATGCAATCATCAATCGTACAAAGCAACAAATGGATATATTATTTAAATTATATAACCCTAAGAAAAGTAATAGATTTGTGTTTTTAAACGATTAACATTTGTATTTCCGGTACCTAAATTTAACTTAGTCGAATTGCTTTACATTCCATTTCTCTTATTTCCTCGGGGAAATCATTCAGAGCTGAGGTGTCTTCAACCTTTGAGAAGAATCTACGAGGAGTGAGCTCTTACAATGCATTTATTTTCAATTTAAAGACGACGCAGTCATTGTACTGTGTGAAATCGTGTTTAATGTCTTCACTTGTTCCTTTACTAAAAAAGCGGATGAAGATAGTGTTGAAGTAGGTGATAGCGGTATTAACAATAAAATTAATTTAATATTTAAAATAAAATTTTCGGATTACTCGCATTATATTACTGATATCACTTACGTGGACAGTTGTTACTTAATAACTTCAAGACAACTACGTCATTATTTAAATAATTTAAAATCTATAAAAACAGGCGAAATTAATTTTTATTGAAATTAGTATTAACTGTTAACCATAAGTATACAAGAAGACTGCCAATGTTTGATAATGTCATTTCATTCTGTTAATTCACAAGTCGATTTTTAATTGACTTCAAAAATATAAGAGATTGTCAATTCGAACGTTTATATTTTAAATAAATATAAACGTTCGAATTGACAATCAAACCGTAGGTATTGTCGCGCGCAACTCCGCCATTTATGAACCGATTATAATATTTGTATATCTGTAATAATGTATTTCCGAAACAGTCGTAAGAACATTTTTGAAAAATCGGTTGAGTAGTTTGTTTTTTAACTGACCTCAAAAAAGCATGAAGGTTCTCAACTCGAATGTTTATGTTTTTTATGTACGTTTGCTCATATATCCGCCATTTATGAACTGATTATGAAAATTCTTTCTTTATCTTATATGATATTCTTCGGGAATTAGTCCATAAAATTTTCAGGAAAATTGTTGCAGTAGTGTTTCTTTTAATCCAAAATTGATTTCAGGTATTTTTGCGCGTATTTCCGTCATTTATGAAACTATTTCAAAAAAGTTTCATATGATAAAAAATTCTTCTTAGATAGTCCCATAAAATATTCAAAAAAATCGGTTCATTAGGCTTGTTTTCAAATAAAAAAGAACAAACTTTACGAATGTTCGCACAGCTGCAACTAATGAACTTTGCAATTATCTGATAGGTACCCCCATATCAGATATGTTTTTCCACAATGGTCCTTCAAATTTTTAATAAAAATCGGAGTAGCAGTTTGTTTAAAATTAAAATAACGAAGGAGATATGTTTCGAAAGTACACTTTTAAGA
>JAOCPS010000030.1:19142-33158 GCA_025505425.1 Graphium colonna | reverse complement strand
CCCGAATCCACTAGTAAAAGGTGCCTCCACCTACAGGCCCATTCCGCTAGGCTCATTTAAGCGCGAATACCGTAGACCGCGGCACGCGTTGGACTTTCCCGATGATGACACAACGCTGGCGATCGCGTGACATAAAGAGCGTCTCGAAAAAATAAAGAATAGGCCGCGCTCGCCGGCGAGTGCGGCGAAATACATACACTAGATATCGCCGCGTTGCGGGTAGGTTCTCCCCTTCATGTAATAGCAACCGACCGAGGCGAGGTCCGGCACTCTCGGGCACCCTCGAGTCGGAATGCTAAACGCGAATTACGTGCCAGTCCAAGCCGAGGTCCCCTCATGAGCACTCCATGCAGCGTATGCCGAAGCGACCTAAGAGCTCAGCGGCCTCCCTATCCGGTCACGCGCGCATAGTGCCGCACGAGCCGAGGTTTCCTTAGGGAGCCCTCAAGCTAGCCACTCATAAACGAGGTTTAGGCCAGGTGCACTAAGCGCCCGGCCACCTCAAGTCCGTCGGATCTGCAAAGGCCCCTCTGGCCAGCCGTGATGATGTCCGCGACAAAAAAATAGCAAGATTATACTTAGTGACGCTAGGTGGTCAGTGCTCCCTTCATGTACCTTATAAGATTTTCATTTATAATACATTAAGTTTATAAAACTATTCTTACCAGAATCAACCCATGTCTTATCCATATAAATAATTTTCTATTCAGGAAGAATATTAAAATTTTAATACTTTATCCTGTTTTCGGCGTGTTAAATACGATCTGATAGTTATATTTTGTGCAATGTAAAATAAAATTTTTATTTTAATATTTGTTATCAGCCGATTACAAATATTCTGTAATAAAAATACTGAACATAACTCGTTTTCAAGGATATTTTTTTTTATTTTGATTACCTTAACTAATATTTGTCCAAATTTTATAATTGTTTGCCTCAGAGCTATTCTTATTACTAATCGTTCATATAATCCTAAACTGTTCCTGTCTACTGATACTCTCTTATTATTGAACAATTAGCTTACACTGAAACCCTTATTATAAATGCAGTAGTTTCAATAATATTTCTTGAATAACGAAACATAGACACCATTCGTATCTGAATAATGAAAGATAATATTCTTTTTATTTTCATTTTAATAGGGAGGCTATAGATGAATTTAAAAGGTCTGGTTATATATTATATATCTTAAAACATACATACATTCAAAGATATTTACATACATACATAACATGTATTTTTGCCCCAAGTGTAAACCTCGCTTGGTCAATTACTTGGTGAAATTACTAGAAATGTAGAGTTTATCTTCTGAGCTTATTTTGTATGTATGAATGGGATCACCTGGTAATTATTACAAGGTGGTCCCATTCTTCTCCATATTTTTTTAAAATTATAAACATGAATTTTAAAATAAAATGTATGTTATGGGCCACTATTTCATTAACCATTCCAAACCCGAAGATGCGCCGATAGATTCTATACAATTTTGTTCTACATTCCAAAGACCTGCGGATGGGTCGGCCTACCTGCTTTTTTTTCTCAGATTGTCTTTGATATTATGCAACATTTACATATATCTTCTATTGTAAAGAAAAAAAATGTGGTCTATTATGAATTCTTTCTTCTTTCTATTTTCCTAGACTTATTCCCAAATTACTTGCGGTCAGCTTCTAATGTAACCAAATAATACCTGAATGTCAGTTTTTACACAAAGCGACTGGCATCTGACCTCCGCAACCCACAGGAAGAAACCCACATAGATTGGATACAGATGTTGTATTTTGTATGCCATCTCGAATCTCTAAAGGTGAATTACCCAACACATCACATTTTTCAGAGATTATCATTTACATCTACATTCATACAGAATAATAAAACACCTAATTAGAAATTTCTACATTGTGCCAGTGAAAAATTATATAATAACATGTATATGTCTTCATTTAAATTAAAATATATTTTAATTAGAAAAAAAAGTGCAATTTTAATCTGTGAATTTGTGATTCTATTTAGGATCTCTATCAATTAAGTTCAATTTCATTGTTGGCAAAACTTTGAATATTCAGATATGAAGAAGTTTTAAAACATTTACTTTACAATAAAGTTCAATTTCATTGTTGGCTTAACTTTGAAAATACAGATATGAAGAAGTTTTAAACCAAGTTTTTATACCACCATTACATACCGATATTTTAAAGTTAAAATTATATATTTATGAAAAATACAACTATATTTGTAAATATAACAGAAAAGGCTTCTCTTTGTATTTTGCACTTTCTTCCACTTTAATGGTTAACATGTTCAAATATTCATGTAATCCTATATTTTTTGGAAACCATGGAGCATTAGATTGATATTATTTTCAAACATTTTTGAATTAAACCAATTTGAGAGTTATAGTAAACCAAAAAAAAAGTTATAGTAAGCAATTAAGATCTGCATATAAATGTTGAATATTTAAAATAACACCTGACCATGGAAAATTTAGTAGTTAGGAAATAACACCTGGCCTTGGAAAATTTAGTAATAAGTAGTAGTAGTTAATAAGAGTATTTTTTTTTCTTGCTCAAAACCTAAAAGTGAATTTATACAATAAATCTATGTATAGCATTTTTTTCTGTCATCATCCTTGATACCACTGAAACTGAATCATTCATAAATTGTTTTATAGATAATCTATTTAAGTCTTTAAATTGATATGTAATTTATGTTTTAAATCTAATATATAGCAATAATGGAATCTAATTGCATATTATTACAGTCAAACAATGGCACCCTCATTGATTTATCCTTTAATGCAGCCAATATAATAAAACTTAAAATCTCACAAAAAAGGAAAAATTATGAAATATTTTACAGAGAAAACAGCCTATGGTCAATAGTGACAAATTTATGAATTTTTAAGACTAGGATTTCTTTCCATTTGAATAATTTTAAATAATAAGCAAATAATATAAAAATAATTGTTTATTTTTTATCTTTAAAAGTGTTCATCATCACAATATTCTGAATCATTATTAACTTTTTTACATCCAAAACATTCAGGCCTGCTTTTAATTTCAGCAATAAGTCCTTGTACAACCAGAGGCAGAGTGAATCTATCAAAATTGTTACCACAACAAACATATACAGGTTTCTTTAGTGCTATTGCTAGTTGTCGTGCAAGCGGCGCTGCTCCCACTTCTGATCCATGGAGCGAACTACTTAGGGGACCCCACTCGTTGGCTTGAGCAGGCATTCCAATCGCTATTTCACCGAATTGCTTCTGGCTGCCGGCTCCTATCCACAACAATACCGAACTGTCCATTTTTACTACCGTAACACAGCACAGTAGTTCTCCACTCCATACTTCAAAATTGTGAAGACGCCAAGAACTTTCTTTATATTTAATGTGTCGTTTAGATGTAACAACTTTTGGCGATTCTTTCTCAGTCATTATATAGTTCATATTTTCTGAATTTCAATATGGTTTAAAAATAAACAAATACGTTAAGTCATCGTCACGTACCAAATAAAGAAGAAATTGTCAAATGTTGTTTAAGGGGGTCACTAACGAGACATATGGATATGGATATAGTGACGGGAAATAGTGTGCGTGCTATTCAAAACGCGACCTTAAATGTATAAGCAACTGCGGCTACTGCACAAAATTTACTCTCCCCAAAACTCAGCAAAGCGTCCGGGACGTCTCGTCAGTAACCTCCATTATACTCGATCGCATTTTAGACAGGCAAAGATCAGAAACTATACATCCTATCCTACCGGTTGATTAATTACATTTTATATTAATTTTAAAGTACATCATTATAATCTTCAACATATTTACACGATCATTGTTGTGTTAACGATATGCCTATTGATATGTGAAAGAAATAAAAACATCTTTCCAGTGCTGTCTAAGGCCGGTCATACACACGCATGGAAACCGCATCGGTTTTGCCCGAACGAGCAGCGAATTCAATTGATAACGACCAATTGAATTCGCTGCTAGCAAACAAAAATGTGCACAAGGCTATGCGTCCGGTTGATTTTCGTACAACATTATCATTTTTTTGTGCACAATACCCACCATTTTTTGAATTTACACTCTGAAATAACCGTATGTGTGTGGCTAGCGTAAGTGTTCACAATTCAAATATTATCATAATCCTAATACTCACGGTCCTAGCATTGCCTACCTAGTATGGGTGTCGTAAGATATTACGTTATAGTATATGCTTATATGTAAATGTGATTAAATAAATAAATATTTAAAAAAAAATGAGAAATTTAAAAATTCACATTAGGAACCATTTGTAAACAAAATTCTCCTTCCACCTTATTTAGTTCCATGAGACAAAGTCTATCTTCACTTTCTAGGCTATATTAATTTTATACCTATATAGTTTTTGTTGTCTTGTTTATATTTTATACACTAGCAGCATTACTAGTTTTATTGTCCAGGCCAATAAGAAAGAGACATATGTATCACTTTATTACACTATTAGAGAATTCCATATCGTGTCTATATAAGATTGGTCGAATTTAACATATCACATAAAATTGACCAATAGCAGAGTACCCTGTACGTTGTAAAATGTTTCGTGATTTGATACTGAATAACCACTGATATAGCTAAATTAATTCACTTTTTCGGCTCGACGTAAACGTACGGTAGTCAGAAAACAACGTTGGCGTTGCTTGGGCTGTCGGCTTTTGCCGGCGTTATTAGTTTTAACTTGTAAATTGGTATTTAAATAAACTTAGAGATTGAGTGTGGAATCATAAAAATGAAATACTTTTTGTTGCTGACGTTGGGAATCCTGTTTCTGTCAGGTAAGCCTAAACTCTTAGATTACCATATCCCCTTTTTATGAAAAATAATTCGCCCCTTTTTTTGTATAATAAATAATTTCTAAGTTCAAATCACCAAGATTTTAATGAAGCATTAAATATTCAAATTGTTATGTATAACGAATTATTAATCCTTAATGAAATCATAGGTTTTTAGTTTTGGAATCGAGAACTTTCTATATTTTTTAATGTTCAGGCATAAGAATAACCATAAGATCTGTCGAAGATTGAATTATTTTTCTGTATGTTACCAAAATTCTTAATGTTAATTTTCTTTTCAGGATGGTCTCATGCCCAAGAGGATGAAGTTGGCGTCGGTAGTGTGGAAGAAGTTACCGTAGATGCTGATCTCGGTGCATCCCGTGAAGGCTCTCGAACAGGTCAGTTAATTGAACGCTTTTAGGGTTATTCTTTGCTGCATTCATTTCATCAGTAAAGTTTCCTGTAATAAATATATCATGTAATAATTATTTTTCCTTGCACAACTTAAAGCAAATACCGATTAGGGGTTTCACTAAAGACTTGATAGTTTTACTTTACAATATATCCTTCTCCATGACATTTGATTATAAAATGATTTTAGAGTAATAATGACAATTGAATATATTTAATATGTTATGGGGATATTATTATGCCATTTTACCAACATATATTATTAAGGGCGTGGGGGTTTGATAATTTTAGAATAAAAAGAACAACAAGAGCAAACACTATTGTCTTTTTTAAATTTTTATTTATTGCTTACAGTTCACTTTATTTGGCAAAAATGAAAGTATTCATTACTTATCGATGTAAGCAGATAGTTAGACTCACTACATATCTTACATACTATTTTCTTAATATAAATATTATTACATTACTTTTGTGATATTACACTGTCTCTGTTACCTTTATGTGTCACTTCTAAACCTCAATTTGTTCTAACAGACTTCAAATTATATGGCAGTAATGTGATTCCTATATTATGTGAATATTCAACATTTTAAATTATTTAGTTTATTATGATAAAGTATTTTATGGTAATAAAATCCAAAAACTTCTTTAATTTAAAATTTGTTTTTTTTTTCATAAATTAAGTCTTGTGAAAAAGACAAAAAAAATTAATGGTTCCGAGGTAACTTTCTGATGTACCCTTAACCTCAGATTTTTACTCTAATTGATAGAGAATGTTTATTTATGAGACACATGTAATCCAAAATTTGGCAGAAATTATTACCGAGAAAAAAAAATTTGTAATTCCTATGCAGCGTGGACATTAACAAAGTCATGATTGCATTATATTTACTTGTAAATACTTCTTATCTATTTAGAATTGAAAATGATAAAACATGTGTAAAGGGAAACGGAATGAAAAAATATGTTTTTGTTAAAAAAATTGTTGTTCTGGCAGAGCACACTTAAAAATAGATTATTTAGAAAATTCATTATAAAAAAAGTAGGTTGTCATTTAATTGTAGTTTGCATTAAATATAGTTTTTAACATCGGCTGAATCATTTTGTTTTACCATGTTAGCAGCATTGATGAGTAGGCGTAACATCAAAATCAGTGTCAATATGGCCGATTTCAGCCATGTGAATTTACGTATTTATTATTTTTTTTTGCATTCTATTACTTTTCCGCCATATTTTGGATTACATGTATCTCGTAAATGAACATTTTCTATCAATTAAAATTATTTGTGAGTAAAAATTTTAGGTTGAGTTATGTTATCAATAATTGAGATTGAACATGTACTTCTGGTTTATTCTTCACATGATCTATTTATATTTGAAAGTACTTGGAGAGGTTTAAAATTAACTGGTGTTAAAATTTTATAGAATTTTACTCACAGAATTTGTATTTAATTGAAAAGCTAAAATCTTAAATAATAAAATTTCAACTTTAGAGTGAAGTTAATTATATACAGCAATTTTTAAGAAATTAATTTTGACCCATATATAACTACTATCCAAATTTTTTTTAATTTCACTATGTTGACTCACCTTAATGACTACAAGTGTACAGTATTGTTTTTTAGGTTCTCATATATGTTTGTTTAATAAAAAATATTTTATATTTTGTTCATCATTACAATTATATTTATTATGCTATAGGTTATGTGTGTGTATACGTGGAAAATTGAAAATGTCCCAAGCCAAGAGTAAAATCTTTTTTCAGTTCTATGTTTTAATATGTCATATTGTATAATAATTATTTATTTTGTGTCAAGTGTTTGCTTTGTGACATAATGGGCATACTAAGCATACTAGCAATCTAGCTGATTTTATATTCTGAATTCCTTTTATATTTAAAATATCTTTCAACTATTGTTTATACATATTAAAATATAGTTGTTAACATATGAAAAATATTAAATAACTTAATCAATAATAGTCACAGTTGATATTGAGCAGTTGGTTTTAAAAAAATCTAAATTAGTATTAATACATCAACCTTTTAAGAAGTAAAAAGTTGGCAGTTCTTATCTGTGATATAAGAATTAAATAGTATTATATTTTACGTTATATCTGTTATGATATCAGTTTTTAATGATAAAAATTAATTTGTTATAACTTTACCCAACGTATGAATTTTGAAGCTTTTTGCATTATTGTTTATTAACAATGTAATAATAGCTTTAGTTAGGTTTGTAAAATTGTGTGTAATAAAGATCTAATGTTAAAGATTAAAACCTTTTGTTAAAATGGGGTTGTGACACACTATTTTTATCATAAGAATACTGTCATTCAAATTGAAATTTCTTTATTTACATATTTGCTTAGGAAATGTTGTGATATGTCAAAATTGGACTTTGGTATGATGTTAATGTTCGTGACGAGGCCGGTACGGTCGGGACGTATTTGGCGCGCAGTGCCAGCAGCGGGGCGTCTAGGGGCGTCTAGGGGCGTCTAGGGGCGCTGGAAGGCGGCGTGGGGCGCCAGCAGGCGCAGGCGCGCACGCAGCCACGCCGAGTCGCGCACGTGGTGGCGCACCGCCGCCGCCCCGCGCACCGCCGCCGCGTCCCACCACCACCCGTACCTGATGCAAAGGGGACGGGTACACCAACTTAGGCTTTGGCCGGGACGATGGTATCTGTTGTACCGCCTCGATGTAGTCTGATACGCACTCGTGCGCCGTGGTGAGGGGCCTAGCGAGGCGCTCGCGGGGCCCGAGGGCGAAGCGCGCCTGCACCCGCCGCAGCGCCTGCTCCACGTCCTCGTCGTACTCACGCCCCGAACGCGTATACCACTTGTCCGTTACCGGCGCCGCTGCACAACACACATGACGATACAAAAAATTTCATTGTTGTCCTATCCAAGTTCTGTTCTCTCACTTTGTAGACGTTGAACACTGTTTCAAACAAGATTAATATCCCGATTCCTCTAGAAACACAAAATATAGTTTTAACGCATGTTAAATAGAACAGCGGACCTCCAACCAGTCGGCTTAATACCGCTTAACCAAAATCTAATCTTATCTAGCCTGTAATACGTACGTGCGTTTATTTCAAGTAAAAATATTTATAAATTTAAAATAGAAACATGGAATCGAGAGCAAAATTAAAAAAAAAACATACAATTAAAAAAAATATGTACGCATAAAGCACATGTACATATTTAAATTTGTAAAAGTTGTTTTTTGTGCTGGACGATTTATTGTATGCAAAATATTAAATGGACATACGCAAGGCTAGAGGCCTAATGGCAGAGAGGTTGGAACGGCCCGGCTCGCGCTCGGCCGCGAAGCGCAGCTTGAAGGATCGCGGCGCCAACACAGGCCCGCGCGCTCCGTTGGCCCCCACTCCCGCCGCTTGGCTTCCCGTTCCTCTCACTGAACTCGCGGCCGTATCCATTTTAGAGCCTTAACACACGAGTGCACTCCAAGCACAAGTCTATGAAAGCATGCAAAATATCGATGTCACGTTGCCAAGGTGATGGGTTCAACACTATAGAATAAAAGTAGAATAATCGATAGTAGTGTAAGGCGATACAATCGTCGAAATGAACGATGAGCGTGTTGTGAGGCAGATGCGGAGGCCGTGTCGCGCGAAGAGGAGGCCATCTCGCCCGACGGACTCAGCGTGGCGCAGATGCGGGAGGTGCGCGAGCGCGCCAAGAGCTACACCTTCCAGACGGAGGTCAACCGCATGATGAAGCTCATCATCAACTCGCTGTACAGGAACAAAGAGGTAGCTGTGATAAACTAAACACTCATGTAAAAATACCTATAATCATTAGGTCATCATGATTACAAATTTTTTATATCTACCCGTTTTTTATATCTAGGCTGTGTATATGTGTATAATTTTTAGCAGGATAAGTAAACTGAAGTTGTTACATTTGTTTGCAGATATTTTTGCGTGAATTGATTTCAAACGGATCCGACGCATTGGACAAGATCCGTCTGCTCTCGCTCACCGATCGGGACGTTTTGGAGACTAACCCGGACCTCAGCATCAGGATCAAAGCGGAGCCGGAGAAGCGGCTGCTGCACATCATTGACTCGGGCGTCGGCATGACGAGCCACGAGCTGGTGAACAACCTCGGCACCATCGCCAAGTCTGGCACCGCCGACTTCCTCTCCAAAATGCAGGACAGCGAGAAGGTAACAGTGGCACGAGATGTCTGAATGAGATAAATGGGAGAAGCGGCACGGGAATCTAACGATCGCGTTTTGTGTCGACAGTCGAACGCGCAGGAGATGAACGACATGATCGGGCAGTTCGGCGTGGGCTTCTACTCGGCGTTCCTGGTGGCTGACTCGGTGACGGTGGCCTCGAAGCACAACAACGACTCGCAGCACCTGTGGGAATCGGACGCCAACTCGTTCCGCGTGGCGCCCGACCCGCGCGGCGACACGCTCAAGCGCGGCACGCACATCACGTGAGTATCGGCCCCTTGGCCCTCCGCCCCTGCGTCCGGTCGCCTTCTCACGCCCGTCTGCCCGCAGGTTGCACATGAAGGAGGAGGCGGCCGACTACCTGCAGGCGGACACCATCCGCTCGCTGGTGAAGAAGTACTCGCAGTTCATCAACTTCCCCATCTACCTGTGGGCCTCGCGCACCGAGACCGTCACGGAGGAGGAGGAGGAGGACAAGACCGACGAGGCGGACGACGCCGACGCCGACGAGGACGCGCAGGTGCCACTCGTCTAGTACTGCTACGCTCTTGTACTTGAATATCTTCTTAACGACGCCATGTTAACTATTCTTTGTCTCGTCGACCAAGGTGGAGGACGCCACGGAGGAAAAGAGCGAACCGAAGAAGACCGAGAAGACCGTGTGGGACTGGGAGTTGATGAACGACAACAAGCCCATCTGGACCCGCAAGCCCAGCGAGGTGGCGGACGACGAGTACACGCAGTTCTACAAGACGCTGACGAAGGACTCGTCGGCGCCGCTGGCGCGCGCGCACTTCGTGGCGGAGGGCGAGGTGACGTTCCGCGCGCTGCTCTTCGTGCCGCGCATGCAGCCGGCCGACAGCTTCAACCGCTACGGCACCAAGACCGACCACATCAAGCTCTACGTGCGCCGCGTCTTCATCACCGACGAGTTCAACGACCTCATGCCCAACTACCTCTCCTTCATACAGGTGACGCCCCTTTCTGACCGACGCCGCTCACCGCTCGCCTCCTGTACTGCCACTCTATGAAACGTCTCGTCTTTACAGGGAATCGTAGACTCCGACGACTTGCCTCTGAATGTCAGTCGTGAGACGCTTCAACAGCACAAGCTCATCAAAATTATTAAAAAGAAACTAGTGCGAAAGGCTCTCGATATGTTGAAGAAAATACCTGAAGACGAATATGAACACTTCTGGAAGGAATATTCTACCAAGTGAGTTAATATTTTTTTTACATTTTGCACACTATCATTTAGTTCCGATATTTCGATGTAACATACGAGTGATCGATTCGCTCCGTGCGCAGCATCAAGCTGGGCGTGATGGAGGACCCGAGCAACCGGTCGCGGCTGGCCAAGCTGCTGCGCTTCCACTCGTCGCGCTCTGCGGAGATGACCTTCCTGGCGGACTACGTGGCGCGCATGAAGCAGGGCCAGGAGCGCATCTACTACATCGCGGGCTCCAGCCGCGCCGAGGTGGAGAAGTCGCCATTCGCCGAGCGTCTGGTGCGCGCCGGCTACGAGGTGCTCTACCTCACGGAAGCCGTGGACGAGTACTGCCTCTCCTCGCTGCCCGAGTACGACGGCAAGAAGTTCCAGAACATCGCCAAGGAGATTTTCGATCTCGACGAGAGTGAGTTACCATTTTTTAGCGGCCTTTGTCGCTCATGTGTACTTTCGGTCGTTTGAACGGCTAGAGTCTGACGCCGTGCGGGTGCGGTTGCAGGTCCACGCGCGAAGGAGCGGCTGGAGGAAGAGAAGCGCGAGATGGAGCCGCTGACGCGCTGGCTGGGCGAGAAGCTGGGCGAGTGGGTGACGCGCGCGGCCGTGTCGCGACGCCTGGCGCGCTCGCCCGCCGCGCTCGTGGCCACGGCCTTCGGCTGGACGGGCAACATGGAGCGCCTGGCGCTGTCCAACGCGCACCAGAAGGCGGACGACGCGCAGCGCAAGCACCACCTGGCGCAGAAGAAGGTGCTGGAGGTGAACCCGCGCCACCCCGTGGTGCGCGAGCTGCTGCGGCGCGTGCGCGACGACCCCGACGACCCGCTGGCGCTGCGCACGGCGCGCACGCTGTACCGCACGGCGGCGCTGCGCTCGGGCTACCTGCTGCAGGAGGGACAGGCCGTGGACTTCGCCGACACCGTGGAGCACATGCTGCAGACCTCGCTCGGCCTGCCGCCCGACGCCAAGCCCGACGAGGACGACCTGGACCTGGAGGCGGACGCTGAGGCCGACGCCGACGCCGCGCACGAGGCCGACGCCGATGACCACGACGAGCTCTAGGCGTTTCCTTTATTTTAATGTAATCACTAGTCGATAGTCTCCCGCGCTCCAGTTGGCGAGACTTTCGGCTGCCAACTGATGCGGACTCTGCCTAGGTATTGTCTATATTCTTCACCGCCCGCGTCTCTCTTTAGGTATATTCACAGACTGGAAAAACCGATGAGATTTAAAACATTAACATTAACTTTATCATTTATATTTCATTTCATTTATAACTATTTCAGTGCAAATAATTAATATGTTTTATTCATAAAATGTTGAAAGACTCATAACCTTCCAACTTCTGGCGGCCCCCTAACCGCCTGGCGGTTTAAGAGTTATCAAAGGCGCAAGTTAGCATTAAGTTAAATCAGAAGTGATTAAGACTGTGTTTTTTTTTTTATATTTGTCATGTATGGATGCATGAATTGTGATGGCTTGGGAGTGTTACTAGAATGTAAATAAATAATATTTATTACATATCCAACATTTTTATTTCACATTTTCCCGAGAGAGAAAGTTATGAATAAAGTGAGTTGGGTTCATCATGGTAATGGTACAAGGTGAGACAATAGGTGCAAATATTAAGAAAATGATAACATTTGAATCTTAAAACAGACATTGAAAGAGGTACAGTCAATTAATTAAAACTAAACCTATAATTTAAATGTGGGCAAATGCGGCCTTATCAGGTGTGGGCAAATGCGGCCTTATCAGGTGTGGGCAAATGCGGCCTTATCACATATCGTAAGCAATCTAAATTGTTTGATAGTGTTTAATAAAAGAGTAATATGTTCAACTGGTTTCAGTAAGTAAAAATCGTGCAATAAAGTTAAAATGTATAGTTCATTCTAACACAACATTCCACCCACCAAAGGACTACATAGGTCCTTTCACAACTATTAGATTTGAATTTATTTTATTTTGACACTTATACCTTAATTAGACGACCAAAATGTAAACACAACAAATGTTATTGTCAAAGTGACATTGCAGATGTTCTACACCTTTTATTTATAGGTCACTTTTAAAAAAAACTATAAATTGAATTATTTCTATTATTTAATTCATATAATATATAAAAGTATAAAAATAAAGATATAAGACATCCTCAGGCCACTTTATAAGTCTGTTTGTACTGATTTATCACGATGACTTTTTCTGGTACGGTCATATGCGCACGAGGTCTTTTTTTAACGGGCGTTAAATCTTGAACTACCGAGGGACCAGAATGAGTTTCCATGTTTTCCAATTTCATAATTTAAATATCAATTGAACAAGAAATTTATGAACAAAATAACTATATAAGAAATTAACAAAGAACAATAACGAAACAACAAACGCATTATGAATGCACTTTGAACAAAATATTGGAGTTCGGGTAACAACGGCAGACGCACGAACAACGATAAAATGGCCGCTTGACAAATGTTTCGCACCTCGGCTGTGTTCCCCGTATCATAAAATTATCTACCATTTTAAAGCTACTGTTTTGTTTGAATTATTCTAAAAATTCCCTTATACCAATATAAATATTGTTATACGCAAATTATTCTATATTAGTAAATATGTATATATATGTATTAGTAATATAAAAAACTAACATTCATAGTGTATATTTTGCACAGGTAACCCCAATGTTTACATTTTGGTCGTCTAAATACGAGGCAAGGTATAAGTTAGTATACATTTTTTTTTTTACAATTAGGTAAAATAAATACATTTCCTTGCTAAGGAACTAACTAATACTTAACTTTTTTATAAAAGATTTTAACAGACATGTTTAACTTTATACGATTTACTATGATCATTTTCTGTTAAAACAAATGTTATTTATTTACCAAATTTCCTCATGCTTAACTGGAAATGGATATAATTTAGAAAAACATCCGGTGGCGTAGCTAGGTCACCAAAGGCCCTGAAGCAAAAATAAATCTGGGCCCCTAACTTAAACTCTTTAGGATTTATAATGTCACACACTCAAATACACATCAAAGTTATCATTATCATATATCATAACCACAAAAATGTACATACCACAGAATAATGTATATACCACAGAAGTGTCTTTATGGTTGCCTAGACTATAAACGAAGATTTTTTTTTTTCAAAATATATTTGCACTATTTCAACCTCAGATTAGAGAATAGATAGAGCGCAATGACAGAATACTGATGCCAGTGCGGTGAATAGACTTTTAGTTGATAAATAGAATCTCCAATCAATACAAAACATAGCTTGGATATAACACCCTTTCACAGCTTTTGCTGCACTTTTACGGCCACGCTCGTCCGGGGAAGTACCACCGCCCTTTGTAAAG
>JAOCPS010000030.1:8684-19042 GCA_025505425.1 Graphium colonna | reverse complement strand
CCACGGCCTGCAGCCACGCCAGCGCGCCGTCCGCGCCCAGCAGCGCCCACGTGCGCGCCGCGCCCGCGCGCGCCAGCTCGCGCAGCGCCGCGCCCTCGCACAGCGCCCACACGGGCAGCAGCAGCAGCAGCGCCAGCCCGCCCAGCTTCTGCAGCAGCCGCAGGTGGTGCACGCCCGTGTCGCGCATCACGCGCTTCGAGTAGATGTGCTGCAGGCTGAGCAGCGCGGCGGCGGCCAGCGCGGCGCCCAGTCCCAGCGCGTCGAACTGCAGCTCGGTGGCCGACGCCACGCCCACGCCGAGCGCGATCAGCAGCAGCGCCGACTGCACCGCGCGTGGCTGCCTCTCGCCCAGCAGCAGCCGCGCCAGCCCCGCCGTCCACAGCGGCGTCGTCGCTTTCACTGCCCGCACCCAACCATCATTCCTTATTTACAATACATTTCTCTCCAAGTATAACGTATCGATACTCTTAAATAAATTCTCATTTTTAGGATTTCGTTCAGTCCACTAGGAAGCGGTAAAGTTTCGTCATGTCTGTCTGTCCGTCTGTCAGTGCACTTCGCCGTTTCTGCACAGATTGTCACGAAATGTAATGGAGAGATGTATATTGCAGATCCAAAACTTCATTTTATAATTATGAAAAAATTATATTTCTTCACCCCATCTAATTAGAGGGAGATTAAATTTTGAAATATTTTTACAACTATTCTTTTAAAAATGCCTATATACCTCTAAGTAAGTACTTTCAACAAAAACTGAGAAAAACGCAGGAACAAAAGCAGACTCGGTATCATACATAGTAATTTTTATACAACACAACTAAATTGTACTTATAGTTGTTGTAAGAAAATGCATGGAGTTGACGGCGAAATGTAATTTACCTTTAATTAAAACTATTACCTTGTATTGTTTCCATCTTTAGAGATATATATGGCTATATATGGAAAAATATAACACTATTCAAACATCAAAAATCACATTAACAATTAATAATACTAAATATAAAAACAAATTTAACCTAGCCATTGATAAATATTTTTTTAAAATATTTACTGGCTGCATTTTATAAACCAGATGATATACTTAGATTCATGTTAGGGGAATAAAAACCAACCAATTGATTTATGCAAGATGCATCCCAAAGAAGGACTTTGCCTCTCTCTTAAGGGACTAAAAACAGGGTGTCTGATTTCTTGCCAGCAAAAAATGCCATAAGGCCCAAGAGTAGATGAAAATTTAATTGTGGCAAGAGCAGCAGATAGCGAAGCAAGAAAATCAAACAGTACTTTTTTTGACATACTGGTCCATGTGAACTTTAAGATTATTAACATTAAAAGCACATACATACACATACTTGTATATGTGCTTTTAATATTAATAATATTTGAAGATTAATGTTAATAGTTTTAAGAAGGCTTGTGTTAACTGGTCACATAAAAATCAATCTTCACATTCCATCTCATGTCAAATACAAATTATTTCAACAATCACATAATTTCATGCTATGTATAATAAGCATAATAACAAGTTTAAAATAATAATTTTAATGTAAAAATAAAAAAAACTGCATAAAATATTTTACCTAATTAGGTAGAATATTTTATGTACTACTAATTAGTAAAAGAATACAACACTAAACATAACTATAATCAAATAGGTTTTTTAAGACCTTTTACATTAAATTCTTTTTTCAACTAAAGGACAATGCCCAAAAATGGTACCAAAAATTCTCATGAAAATAAGTTTTTCTTGATTGAAGAATGTTACTATACTCGGACTTTTAATTCCATGCAGTAAACTGACATAAGCTACTGTCAGTTTCAAAAATAATGTTACCATGCTAAACTTAATAGTGATGGCTTCATTCATTTAAAATTAACTATATCAATAGCGTAAACCTATTAACTTATAATTCTATAAGCAATATATTATTATTACTATCACTATTAAAAACCTCTGGATAGACAAGAATGTGACATCATCATGGCATGCCCTTTTAGATGGACTAATAAATGGGTTTGAAAAATCCAACAAGCAAAGGAAAACAACTCATAATTAATCAAGATTAATTAGGAAGTAGGAGAAGACTACCATAATGAGATGAACACAGCTAATTTCGAGGAGTGGTTTGGGAGTATTTTGCCGAAGTTGAAACCCAATTCTGTGGTGGTAATGGACAACGCCCCATATCATTCCAGGAAAATAGAAACAGCACCAAATTTTATTCGAAAAATATTCAATTTCAAGTAAATATGGTGAAAGCAAATCTTGCAATTTGTTCCCACTAATGTAAAATTTAATAAATGCGCAGTCAATGAGATGGCCGCCATGGTGTGCAAGCTTAACCCCATAGAGCTGGTGCTGGTAAAAGGGCATGTGGCAAAAAATAATAAGACGTATAAACTAGAAGATGTCAAAAACTCATTTATAGAAGGTGTAAATAATGTCACATCCGAGAAATGAAGTAACTGCATGTTGCATATATTAAAAGAGAAACACAAAATGAGTGGGCTTGATCCATTAATCGCCGAAATAACAGATAGATTTGTTATAAAGGTCACAGATAGCTATAGCGACACAGAATAAAATTAATTATTAATTATTATTGGTTTTATTTCTAATCCCCAAGGTGTTTGCAAGCATTAGTGATTACTATTAGTGGGCCTCTATGTTCAATATTTTATTTGGCCAAGTTTTGTATCATCACTGAACTAGGCTTTTGCCATTCACACTTGACAAGAAGCGAAATATTGATGAAATTAAAAAATAAATAGTTACCTGTATGAGCGTATGAAATAGGCACTTTCCATATGGAAACTTGTGAGAACATTGTAGTAAAGAACTTGGCAACGGCAAGAGGGACTAGAACCCGCCAATAATATAGGCGCGAAAATTCGGGCTCACGGCGCACATTAAATATTGCAAACGCCGGTCCACTATATATTACAACCGATAGTAGCTGCACCATAGTTACTGTTAATGGATATGGGAATTCAGTCATCGCAAGTTTCCCGACTACATTACTAGCTGAACTGAGAGTGTACCAAGCAATACATAGTGCAACTATTGTAAGCGCTTCTCGACGTCCACCTGGCATACCCATTTTTGTCGGGGTAAATTTTGCTGTAGTCAGAATAAGCTTTTTTCCCACATTACGAGATTTTTCTTATTAACGAATTTTGTTAAAAATCGTACAGAAAATCATTATTTACTAATTACGTCTACTCAATAAGCTATCTTACTACGTTATTTCTAATCAGATCACTTTTTTTAAGTCATGAAAAATACAAATGTAACAAAATATTTGACCATGAACACAAGTACAGCACAGCATTCAAGTTGACATTTACAAATAATTTTGACATTTTACGGTCGGTCATACGTCACAGCAGATTAGAATAGTAATGACGTGACCATGGAGTACAAAACAAGGAAAATATCAACATCATGGCTTCAAATCTTTGATATTAGTGGCGCTACTAATACTAGGGACACATTTTTTAATTTATAAAAATGTCTTAAAAGCAATATTCAACAATCTATATCAATAGTTTTTATTTATTATATAACTAGTGTTGATAATTTATGCTCAATCTATATAATAACATATTACTTTTCTCTATGTCTATACTGCAGTCAACGCCACCTATCGATATAAAAAGTATGCGTAAAACATATATTCCGGAATTTTAAAGACTTAAAAGTAAATAAATATATTTAAATAATACAAAAACTAATTACATAATTAATAAGCTTGACATTGAATTTCATAATTATTCCTTTAAAAAATTAATAATTTCCAGGAACAATTTTAAACCCTTTCCTTTGTAATATCAGCGCACCTCACCCTGTCTGAAGAGACCTCAGACCTTATTTCATAACAGACCGCCAATTATCAATTATTCATTTTGACGACTTTTTGTTCCTGGCTTCAGTAACAAATTACTTGATGTTGGCTTCTATTCTAACCATATATTACTTGAATATTGGTTTTTTATACAGAGCAACTGGCATCGGACCACCTCAATCTGTAGGAATAAACTGAATTCGAAGGATGGATTAGTTGTCAGGATATTTGAAGGCATCAACATTCTATAACGCTCACCAAAGCTGTTCTTAACAAGTTCTTAATAACTTTCCTAACGACTTTTCATGCCAGGCCGACGGAGGTATCATCTCACTTATCGGCTGATCAATCCGTATTGCCCTAACTCAACCAAAAAACAACAATATCAAGTTATTGGCCTCCGCAAGATTGAATCCACGATCCCCAGCTTGTAAACCAAGGGTCTATATACTAGACCATGGAGTTGGTGTTCGCTTATTGTGACTGCTATGATTATTCACCGACTACCTTCCAGCCGACCAAAATGATTATAAAAAAATATGGAGTTATAGTTCTCAATTTGTATATTTCAAATTATCAATAAAAAAATTTGCACACCTCTGAATGTGTCATAATTTTTTTTAATGATTTATTTTATCAATTAATAATGCATATTTCAATGTGATTACATAAAAAAAAATTGCACGTTTTCTAAAATAATTTGCACTTTTCATAGATTTTCGATAAGTTTGATAATTATTTAAGGATATGCAAAAATAATTCACCGGATCAATTTTTCCCAAATACTAGATACAAATTCACTTGAATATTGTCTTAAAGAATATTTTTCTGTAATCGAATATGCAATCAATGCTTAAGCAATTTTTTTGTTATTAATCCCAACAATTTTTAATGCCGAGTGTCCAACCTCAAATTGATGTACTTCTAAACATAATCTAGTCATGTCTGGAAATTTTGTACAATGGGGAGAAGCAGACGAATCATGTTTAAAACGGTTGTAGTACACAAATAATTTGAAAATGCGAATAAGTGTTTACTACTATACAAACAAGTTAATTTTCACAGAAAATTACAAACACTCGACTTCAAACGCCTTAAAAGTGTATACTTTCGAAACATATCTTCTCCGTAATTTTTATTTTAAAAATACACTACTAATCCGATTTTTATAATAATATTGTGGCACCATTGTGGTAGTGTACCCTATTAGATAAAAAAATACATATTTTCAAATCACTTGATAAGTTGCGGAGATATGTGCGAATATTCCTAAATTTTATTAATTTTGTTTAAAAAACAAATTATTTGAGTGACTTTATTTGAATCTATTATGGGACTATCTATGCAGAATGCTCTATCATGAAAAAAAAAATAATTTTGAAATTGGTTCATAAATGACGGAGATACGCGCAAAAATATATAAATTCAATTTTGTTACTTTGATTTTAAAGAAAAACTACTAAACTGGTTTTCCTGGAAATGTTATGGGACCATTCCAGAAGAATACCCTATAAGAAAAAAAAAGAAATTTGAAAATTGGTTCATAAATCGCGGAAATATGCGCGAACGTACATAAAAAAAACATACTTGAATTGAGAACCTTCCTCCTTTTTGAAGTCGGTTAAAAAGTTATATATTAACTCGCACATGGCAATGGGGTTAAAGTTATGTTAAGTCAATTAGTCTGATGTGCTCTAAAATCTAGATTTGAGATATAATTTTTTTTAGGTTTTTGGAGTTAAATATACTACATGTAATCATTAAGGTAGTAATAACCGCGTATGTATTTTTAAAGGTTATTTATTTTATTATTATAATCTTAATTACTAAACAATCAATTAATTTTAATACTAATAAAAATGTCTTAATTATCAACCTGATAAATTATTATATTTGTCGTAAAATAGAGCTGATATGCGAATATTGTGCATCTTATTAATATCCAATTTTACTCGAGCTCTAGCAATTAATTTTTTTCATTTCCAGATTCACAAGGATTTATTTTGAATTGTTTATAGTTAGATAACTGATTATTTCTATTAAGTTTGTACATCATAAATAAATTTATGGATTTCACTTTCCCATCCAACTTGGAACAAATCGTCTTCCACACTTTATTATTTTTTGGTAATAATGCATTGTTCTGCATTGGATTTAAAACTTCAAATTCCAACGTAGTCTGTAGAATTAAATCATTATTTACAGTTGCTTTACGGTAATCAAAACAAATAAAAACAATCTTACACTATAAGAAATAACGAGAATGAAAACAATATAATTATTAACTTTTTATAAACAAAAACCACTTGACAAACACTAATTATCTTATCTAATTTATTGGATGTAGCGAGTACTTCAAACGATTAAATATAATAAAATAACCGCTGTTGTTGATACCTTTGCTCAGCGAAATTTATTTTACGTTAGATTATTTGAGCTGACAATCAAATTTGAAACGTCGTTTATAAAAAAAATCCGTTTGACGATAGACAATCAGGATTAAAAATTACTAGAGATTAATAACAAAAAAATTGCTAAAGCATTGATTGCATATTTGACTAAAAAAAAATATTATTTTAGCCAATGTCGAAGTGAATTGGTATCTAGTTTGGGTAAATTGATCAGATGAATTATTTTTGCATATCCTTAAATAATTATCAAACTTATCGAAAATCTATGAAAAGTGCAAATACTTTCAGAAAATGTGCAATTTTTTTATGTAAACACATTGAAATATGCATTATTAATTGATATATTGGTGTTTCAAAATAGTAATCTTTCGTAAATCTTTTAAAAAAAATTATGACACATTCAGAGGTGGGCAAATTTTTTTATTGATAATTTCGAAATGTGCAAAGTGAGAACTATATCTCCGTATTTTTTTTATTTTTTTAATCATTTTGGTCGGCTGGGAGGTAGTCGGTTGATTATTCTCATTATTATAGGCCCCATGGACATAAAATCAATGAATTCTCTTTCTTTGTTTGCACATTGTTCTCAAATTTAATTTATTAACAATATTAACTAAAATTTATAAGATTATCACAGTTCGAAAAAAATTTAAAACTTTGCTGCAATACTACGCAATCGAATTGGTCGATCGAATCTGAACTGGTACTGCTGCGTACATGGCATTTTGGAGTACATCAAAATTTAAAAGCATTTCATAAAGACAATTATCATGAAGTTAAATGTTTTTCTAACCTTTTACATAATGTGAAATAAAGTATCCATGTCAATGTATTTATTTCCATATCGCTTAAATATTCCAACAAACTTTTTGACAGTTCACAAGACAAAAACTTTTGCCATAGCCTTTAAATTCCTGTACTATTTCATAGTTGTCAATTATCATTGTCAAACATAACAGAGAAAGTTTTAAAGTACTTTAATTATTAAATAAAATATTAGTGACAACTAGGTATAGTATAAATACGACTATACGTGAAGATACGTTTATTAAGATTTCGTCAGTGTAAATATAATAGACATTTATATATTAAGAGAAGATAAAAAAGTTTGGTGTTTATCAAAAGTACAATTTCTTATCTTTGGATTTTGATGGATTTAGACAGAAAATATCTTATCATATAACTACCAGAAAATACTATTCATGTAAGTTTACAATTTAACTTCCTTAACAGATATAGGGAGAATTTTTATTAACCCCAATGCATTGCCTCCCTGTGTAGGATTATAAGGTTTTAGACATCATCAATTTCCAATTAATAATCTTTTCCATATACCTCTAGTTGTTTATAAAGATTGAAAAATAGATAAGATTCTTAAATGAGTATAACTTTTATTGATGATTTGGAAAAAGTTCTTAACTATTTTCAACATGACTATTTGCTTTGGTGCTCTTCATATTCAAAATGATTTTTTTAAGTTGAAAAAGTATGTGATTTTATTGAAATCACACAGGTAGGACTTAATTATAATTATGAAATCCTAATAATTAACTTAGTTATTCAGTTCATAATAGTCTGTTAAAGTATCAGGTAGTATAAGTGATAGCATAATTTTATGGATAACACCATTGTATTGTATTTTATTCTCCCAAATACTTCTTCTTTAAATTCTATTGTATTTAAAACAGAACTTACTTTGTTTATAGTTTATTCAAATTTCTATTGCCCAATGTTGCTTCTGTTTTTTTAGTGCATTACTTTTATATTGTCTTTCTTGTAGTTGGGTTTTGATATTATTAATATTTTTTTAAAATTTTAATCTCCTTGAGTACCAAGGAGATTAAATAACTATATAGAAATTTGGTAACTTGTGGTTTTATCTGCTTCATATGATCTTATTTTAAAAAAGAAACAAATTTTATAAAACAGATTTAACAGAATTGAAAAATTTACTTATCTATTATTGTGATGTATTAGTTATATTGTGAAGTGTCATGTCCTCTGGGCATATCTCCTAGTCATCCACCACCCACAGTATAGTAATAAATGGTGACTACTTGTCGAAAGAACTGTAAGCAAAGTTATTACAGTGTTAATAAAAAGATATTGATACCTTAATTAGCAAACCACCACATTGATATTTGAAAACAATTGATAAAAATTTGCTCTGCTTATTGCTGAGGTTAGATTTTTGTGGTGGCATTTGACTAAAAATAATAATTTAAACTGCAGAATACAATCTAATTAAAAAGTTAATTTAAAATAATTTGATGAATATTATTTCGAAAAAAGTGTGGGCATTTTGTGACATCTTTTTCATATCTATAATACGGTTTTTCTCTGTCATATAATGAACAATTAATTTTCAATAAAAACAGCAACTATGAATTGAGATATAAACTATCTTACCACTCAGATTGGATAAAACTGGACACAGTGATCAGAATTTAGTTAAAATTGGTTCAGTTGTTTAGGAGTTCATCACGGACAAACAATGTAACATATAACTTTATATTAACATAAAAATTTCTGTAGCATGGATGATCATTTAAATTTATTGGGGATTGATCTATAGCGTGCAGCTAGCAACTGAACCAAACAGACATCATTTGTTTTGCATATTTTATCAAAAGCGGAATTTTCTCAGGGCTCACATATGATTTATAAAAATTTTCAATGTACTGTGCTAAATACATTTTTTAAAATGGTATTATTCTGCATGTCAATCACTTCCATTTGAAATTCGAGAACTGTATCCACATCGATGCTGAAACTGCTATCTTCTCATCTTTTAACATTTGGAATTGTAATTTAAATTTGTTGATTAAAATGTCTTTAGATGTCTGTCTATGCTCTTATTTTGAGGAATAGTAACGTTTTCTATTTCTAAATGTGGAAACATTATTCAGCAAAAAAAGCTGTTTTTTTATTTTGCGCTCAAACCCCTGAGTTTTTTGAGTCATATCAAAATCGCAAATCTATTCTTATTTACCAAAATGAGGAAATGCATATCATATTCAAGAACACTGTATTTCGATTTTTAATTTGGATATTCTTTTTAGCATTGCACTTCTACTAAGCCAACATACTTCGTTATTAAAAACCATACTGCCATATTCATTTTTTAAATCATTCAGAAATTCTTTAAATTCACAACGATTTAAGGCGAGGTTAAACACTATGCTAATGTTGCCAATCCGTGTGCGAAAGAAACAACCGTTCTCAAACACATCATAGTGACAAGGACAGGGATGCCGCGGTGCAGTTGCAACGAATCGGAAGCGAATGGTGTCGTAAAATTATTGATTTTGAGAAAAAACAATTGATACCTTTGCAATATTATTACCAACATCTCTCACCATTACAGACGCTTATTTTAGTTTGATTTTCTATATGTTAAATTACTTACAATTCAAATAATATTAGTTTTAACATGACGAATATAGGTATGTTTGGCATCTTTTTCTATCGGATAAAGTTTATCCGATAGAAAAAGAGTTAATAAAAATGGTGGTGCATACTTTATTACTTTTACTCTTGATAGACATCTGATCAAACTGGCTATGTAAGTGAAGTAAAATTGGTTAACTGTGTTTCTCACTTTACTATTATGATTAAATAATTGTATGTTCCAAAATGAATTAAAGTTTTTCCTTCTGAACACAGTCTAGTGAGAAAATATCTATATCATTTTCAAAAGAGTTTCCTTTAAATGCACATTTAAGGGCTGCAAAAAATGTGTAATCCTATAAGATGTGTATTCTTTGCATAGATCGTAAGCGGAAGAATCGGCGGGTCGGTGTATCGGCGGGGCGGGGAGGGAGTGATGCGGCGATGGCGTCGCGGCGCGTGACGCGCAAGTGGGAGGTGTTCGCGGGGCGCAACCGGTTCTGGTGCGACGGGCGGCTGATGACGGCGCCGCACCCGGGCGTGTTCGCGCTCACGCTGGCGCTGATCTGCGGCACGTGCGCGCTGCACTTCGCGTTCGACTGCCCGTTCCTGGCGGCGCGCGTGTCGGGCGCGGTGCCGGCGCTGGGCGCGGCGCTGTGCGGCGCCACGCTGGCCGCGCTGCTGCGCACGGCGCTGTGCGACCCCGGCATCA
>JAOCPS010000029.1:4827207-4844658 GCA_025505425.1 Graphium colonna | reverse complement strand
CAATTTCATAGATAAAGCCCTATAACTTTATATACACTTTTAAGGTGGTGTTCATATCTTCTTAGATTAGGCTCTCTCTCAGCCGACCATGTCGGTACCAATGTGTGTGTTGTGGGACATCTCTAATCTCTTAACTCTTCTGTTCCCCTACATTTTTTCTGAACACCTTATTAATTGCTGATTTTGTTCCCACCTGTTATGGCACTATCAGTTCCTCTGAGGTTGTAAATATATCTTTATAACATCAGGTATTCATTAAATTTTTGCTGGCTTGCCAAAAATATTTGTAAACACGTTGGTATTTTATAATATTTGGTAAAGCATAATACAAACTATATTATACTACTTCCTTCACAATAATGTCCACCATATAAAAATCATTACAAAGCATAATGCATAGGACATCTGTAGTTATTTTAAAATGGCATAAAACAAAAATATTTACTGTTTCATATTCGTCGGGATCTGACTTAGAGAAGTGGAGATAATGTTATCACTTAAGTCTTCAAAAATCTTTATTTTAGTCGATGTAAATAGTGGATATTTTAAGCTTGTTTTTGTTATGAAAAACAAAGTACGTTTAAGAGAGGTAAAAAATAATAGTATGTAATAAAAGTGTTATTTTTTTTATATTTTATTGACGTGAAACATCTTTCAATTTTGGTAGAGCATAACATCTTTTCACAGCTTTTGCAGCGATTCTACGGTCGCGCTCGCCTGGGGAAGTACCACCACCCCTTATAAAGTCGACATAAAATAAAGTATGCATGACTTATTAGGTTGATGCATGGCCATGTCTACCTTTTTCTTTTCCTACTCCTTTACCCTCCAAATCCTTAATCCCGACACCTTTCTACCCAATGTCCCAAATTGACAACACACTCGCGAGTCTCCGGATGTTGCGTGTGCCTATGGGCGACGGGATCACTTACCATCAGGCGTACCGTCTGCTCGTTCATCTTTCTTTCCGTAAAATGAAGGTTCGGTATATATAAGCCGCAATTAACTTAAAGATATCGTCCAGGCTTGGGTTGTATCTCTATAAGTACGGGTCTTGTAAAGTAAAGTAACAGCCTATTTTTAAATTGTCCCACTGCTGCGCAAAGGCCTCCTAGGTAGAGGGCTACCACGCGACCCAATATTATTTCTTAGATATGCAGGTTTCCTCATGATGTTTTCCTTCACCGCAGAGCACGTGGTAAATCAGCACTTAAAATTGCAATTCGAAAATTAACAATTTCATTGGCGCCGGTACCGGGGATCGAACTCAGGTTCACCTCGAGTAAACAGAATTGAAGACGAGCGCCCGCACCCTGAGCTACCACGGCCCATAATGGACTTCGTATAATGGTCAATCACATATGGACTTAGTTATATGTTACCTACAAAGTAATAACTATTCCAACAATAGGGTGACTTTTTAGTCCTTATTTGCGGCCTCATGCCTATATTTGAGGCCCATAAATGACAGGTAATGGTATCAAAAATGGGTTCAATGTATGAGGAAAAATGTATGCACACACCCGTCAGCCAGAGCCCCCAGCACGCCCCCCTCCCACCGCAGGTCCACGTCGTGTCTGCTCTTGGCCTTCTCCGCCCAGTGCTGCAGCTCCATGTTGACCAGGGTAAGCAGCTCCTGCCGCGAGAACGGCAGGAAGTACACTATCTCGTTGATCCGGCCCAGGAACTCGTCGCGCCCGAAGTGCTTCTTCAGGATCGGCCTCACCACGCCGTCCTTGAAGTGGCGCGACACCTCCAGCGTCTCTTCGGGATCTTCGCTCGTCACTTCGTTCGAGCCGGACGTCGGGTTTTCCCCCTTTATATCTACAACAAGAGAAGTTTGTTTTAATACTGACATAAAGAAGAAAATCTTCGAAATAAATTGTTATTACGATCAATAAGGCCGTTTCGATCAGAAATACCTTTAACGTCACCGATCTGCGCCCTCGTCCTCTGTGCCGCCCTGAGCTCCGCTTCGCGGCGAAGCTGCAGCCCGTACTGAGCGATTTCATCCGAGGCCAGGTTCGAGGTCATCACGAATATTGCGTTCTTGCATTCGATCAGCTTCCCCTTGCCATCTGTCAACCGACCCTGGGATATTAGGTGTGTTTTGAATGTCGCAGTCTGCGTGGAAGTAGGTGGGTGGTGGTGAGAGGGTGGGTGAGGCGCGTACCTCGTCGAAAAGTTGCAGCAGGACGGTGAGCACGTCGGGGTGCGCCTTGTCCACCTCGTCGAAAAGCACGACGGCGTCGGCGCGGCGGGCCAGCGCGCGCGTCAGCTGCCCGCCCTCCTCGTGGCCCACGTAGCCGGGCGGCGCGCCGATCAGCTTGGCCACCTCGTGCTTCTCCTGGTACTCGGACATGTCGAGGCGGATGAAGGCGGCGGGGTCGTCGCGGTGCATGTAGCGCGCCAGCTGCTTGGCCAGCTCCGTCTTGCCGATGCCAGAGCTGCCGAGGAAGAGGAAGACGAGCGGGTGCTCCTCGTCTGCCCAGCCGTTCTCCTTGCGGCGCACGGCGGCCGCCACCGTCTCGATGGCCGCCTGCTGGCCCACGATGAACTGGCGTAGCCGCTGCTCGAGCGGGAAGCGGCGCCGCTCCTCGGCCGCAGCGGCGGCGGCGCGCTCCTCCCATCGCTGCTGGTGCTGCAGCAGCAGGTCACGCGCGGGCGAGGGGTCGCGCGCGTAATGCAGCGGCCGGCGGCCAGCGTGGTCGCGCACCGTGGGGTCCGCGCCCGCCTCCAGCAGCTCCTGTGCGCTGGAGGCCGAGTCGGCCAACGCCGCGTAGTGCAGCGCCGTCCACCCGAGGAAAGAAGCGCGCGCGTTCATCGAGGAGCAGAACTCGTCCTCGCGTCGCTGCATGGCCTCGAGCGGGTGCAGGCCGGCCTTCGCCGCCGCCTGCGAGGCGCCCGCGTACCGGTCGCGCAGGTCGACGCGCGCGCCCAGCCGCACCAGCTCGCGCACCGCCTGGGGCTGGTCGTTGGCCGCGGCCGCCATCAGCGCCGTCCAGCCCAGCGGGTGCCGCCGGTCCGCGCCGCCCTCCTCCGCGCCGCGCCGCCCCACACCTTCCGCCTCGATCTGTCTGAAACATCGTCAACACTCATATGCAATGTAGCTCCTACACTCTACAAACTTGAAAAATTTTATTATTTTTATCCAGACTACTGTTATGAAAATAATACATTTTTTAGTGAACCAAGAACATGTAGATAACAATTTTTTTATGTGGTACTTCACAAGACGATCGCGGCCGTAGAATTACAGCAAAAGTTGTAATGCTCTACTACCTCAAATGCAATGTGTTTGGTATAGAATAAATTATTTTGCCATCTGATGGGATTGCATATTGGTATCCATGTAGAAGACAGAAATGAAGAACATTTAAGCAGAGCAAACTATCTGAGAAATAAATATAATAATAAAATAATAAAGAACAATGATGGAAAACATAATTGGTTTTGATAATTTTTAATTGACTACCTACAAATATTTTAGCTTACATAGTTTAAAAAAAAACAGGGACAGTAGAAGTTTAAACACTGAATATTATATGTTTTCATTCCAGAAAAAAGTCAAAAATTAGATTTAACATATTTGTCATAAATTTAAAGTCAATAATGAAACAGTTTTATCTTAATAGTATTACCTACCTTTATTAAGATAAAATTGTTTTATTATAGACATTCAATTTATCACAAATAATCAACTAGAAGTTGTAATATTAATAAAGATTACACAAATAGAAATCCAACAATATGTTCTTATATCAAATATTATCTTATCTTTTTATTTAACCGCCTGTATATGCTAGTGGTATGGGCACTTGCATTGAAACCAGAGGTTGTGGGTTAAAATTGTGTGGGGAACAATAACTTTGTGTTGTTTCTTAGTTGGATTAGGGAAATGTAGGCTAATCACCCAATTATCTGAAAAGAAAGATGATTCATGCAACGGATGGACACTTAAAAAGTCAGTCCTGTGCCTGATCTCTATCTGGTCATCCTTTTATTTAGAATATGAAATTCTATGGATAGAGTTGTCTAGATTGCACAGGTAAAGACTCTAAATTGTGTCATAAAACATTCTAATTATGTCTTATTTTTAAATGTAATATTTTATTAGTTAAAATGTGTAAGGTGTGTTTAAGGTTTAATAACAGAAGTTTCACAATTAAAAATTATATAGAGTGACTGGCGAGTTACTTTCAATACTCCAAGATATTCATACATTATATGTAGGGATTATATATGAAGATTAATGAAATGATTGATTAACCAATAAGTAGACATAATCTAAAGTTAAAAAATTAATTATGTAATTCACATTAATCCTTGCAGACACGGCGTGTAGGGAATTGAAACAGAAGAAGGGGGCGAAACCGACGACCGTGCGCGTACTCACAATCAGGTACCGCACCGAGATGGCCGACAGTTCATTAATTTATTAGAAAATTTTATCAAAAACTATGCCACACATACATAAATAATATGACAGTCGAGTACCTAATGTTCTCCTTTAATATTCTTAGTGATTCACCAATCACAATGTACATTTTTTAAAAATTCAAGCCCATAAATATTAATTAATTAAATTTGAACATACTTGCGAAGCTCCTGTACATTTCCAGACTGAGCGGCTTTGAAGAATCTTTTTTCTGAAACAAACCATGTTAACTTTAAGTAATGAGCCTTAATGTTGTAACAGAAAATTGACAATTTTTTTAATGGCAGGACCACTCACAAAATATTTTTATCTGAACATATAATGCAATATTATATGAATACAATGTTAGTTAACATTTTCATATCTGTATATTTTCCTATTTGAAATAAAAATTTAAAAAGCAATCTAATTTCTGTAATGTTTTTCAGAAATTATGTGTAAAACATTAAATTCTTAATAATTATGTATTGCTTGTTCCATTGCCCATTGAGCGATCTTGAAAATATGGACCAGCCCCACTGTTAGCATCCACGTTTCGGTTTTGTAGGTAAGTTTCAGGAAAAATTTATGCTCCTGTCTTCCCTCAGCACGAAATTGGATTGGTCTTGAGCTCTGATCTTTTACTTGGATGGACATCATAGCCATCTCATATAGACGTCTCTACACTTTGATATACCTAGAGTTAATTACGCATCTCTGTGTAACTTCTAGAACAGCTCAGGTCTCAATAGTGTTAAAGGCTTTTTTGTTGCCCATATACACTAGGCATAGAGGCTGGGTGCACTCCTCTGTCTTCTTTTATTTAGTTTCTATTTATTAAAATTAACTTGGTGTAAAAAACAAGATTCATTGCTTGCTAATGTGACATTAGGTAAGTGAATATTTTTTAAACTTATTTTTTTTAAACTGTTAAAACTGTGCCGCATGAAAAAAGGTTGAGAATCAGTGCTTCTGACTATATAACATCATGTTACAAATAATAACAGCTAAAATATATTAAAAATGTTGTAAAAACATGGTAAATTTATACACTATGTGTTTGAAACTGCAGGTAGCAGTTGGCGATATACCAACTATAGTGGTATACCTACTACATAATTATGTAAAAGGGATAAGTCTATACATAAAAATAATTTAGATAATCATATTTGAGTGCATCGGGCTGTTTTATCCGATCTATTCTCCTAAATCTTTTTTTAATTGTCAATTAATGATATTTTGCTTTATTAGGATCTCATCAATTACTGTCTTTCATGGAATAAAAATATTTGCAAGCAATAAAAGGTAATTGTTAACATTACAAACATCAAATTTATGCTTACAAAAAAATTAATTACATAGAAAACCATGGTCTCTAGCATATACCAAGTGAAAAGTTGTGAGAAAATCCTTAGTATATTATATATAGAGAAATGAAATATAAATTTATTTAATTTCTATAGAGCATGACATCAAATGCTAAAGTGTCATCCAGCTTTGTAAGTCACTTTGTGTATTATTCATGTGCAACTGACTTTATCCAAACGGTTTAAAGTAAATAAATGAAGTGATTTTGTAGCAAGCAAGAACACAAATAAAAGGCAATCACTTATATTACCTATTTTTTTATTTTAACTCAAAAATGTTGTTGAGTATTAAAATTACCATCAGGGTGCCCAACAATATATCTGGGACATAGTCAGTGATAGCAAACAAAGTTTGTGTCATTGATAATGGTGGCTCTCCATACAAATTATAAACTTTATTTTTATTTTCAAAAACTAATACCAATCCCCAAATTTTACTTTATACATGATTTTTTATATGATCTCATGAATTAATATTATTCTCTATAGATACATTTTTTGCAAAAAAAATCTATATGTCAAAATTACCAAATTATATAACTTCATGTACACCTACCAAAATTTAATCAATGGAAAATCAACAGGACATTTTAATATACCTAAAAGCACATCTTAAGAATGTAATATTAAATATACTTACCATTAAATACATAATCTGCTGCTAATAATGCCAAGCCTAAGGAGGCTGCACCGACAAGATTTTGAAGCTTTTGCAGCGGTAAAGTTACAGTCCTCAATTTATGATATGTTGTAGACCTTCTCACTGGCGTGCAAATAACTCGTGTTGATTCTACCATAAGGCGTACCCATTTACGTGAAGATGATACGACTCGAAACATTGTGAATAGTTCAATATTGGTATTTCAGCTTTTAAATAACATTACACCAAATCATACACGGCATTAAGGTAAAAGATTTGCTATTTATTTATTATATTCATTTTCCATTTTTATTTCAGGATATTTATTTAAATAAGTATCTCACTGAAAATAAAAATTTTATGGTTATCCATTGCGAATAATAAGTGCTAGCGAGTTACGACAGTTTTGTTTACAAATTGTCATCAATCATTGTCCAATCCATTATTCTCTGCACTGTTTTGTTTTACTTTACAATTTACAATTACATCTGTTACTGTCAATTTTAGGAGCAATACGAAATGCGCAGCCTGCAGCTGTTACAAATTCGCACATATAAACTCCAAGCGAAAAAAAATAGCATAACATCGGAAATATCTGCCCAATTAAAATTTTGGACTAAACTTTTTTTTGTGTTTGAAAATTTACTCCCTCTAATTAAATCCGTGTGCTATAAACTACAGATACGTTACGATAACATTCATGTCAAAGTATTTTTTTTATTTATAACAATTACACCTGACGAAAAATTTATACTTTATAAATTCTATACATGACTTGTTATATAACTTTGTAAATAAAGAAAATAATTTTGAGCAAATGTTTAATTTCTTCACATTTAAAAAAAGTTTTTTTTTATAAATTAATGATCACATTGTATATCTATATTATAAATTAATCACAATACAATGTAGTATGAAAACGTCTGCTGGGTCAGCCGGTTTGTTATAAAATTAGTAACGCACATTAAATAAATGGTATAAAATTTCTTCAACTGTCACTACATAAGAGACGACGGAGAGCTTTATCCATCTGGACGACCGCTCATGATCTCACGGGTCAAGGTGCCTTGCACCTAAAAAGTTTCTACATTATTAGAAGAAAAATATGACACCAATCGGGTCGGGAAGTGTGTAAAAAAAATTAATCTGTAAGGGTTTTCTTTAATGAAACTTGCTTTCATGGAGAATTAAGAATTAATTAAAATTGTTGTAAATATTCAGTTGCATATTACTTCCATCAAGTAAAAAGCTCTTATTTTGACATTACAAACAGACATAATTTTATTTATGCGTTTATTACGTTACGTTTCCTTTAATTGTGGTTCTCCTAAAATTGTGTATCAATTTAAAAATATGATCTGTTTCGAAGTATAGTTTTTTTATGTATATCTGTTTCCAATTGACAGTTTATTATTTTCTTCGATTAACATGGCAGTGAAGATTAAGTCTAAGACAATTTAAAATTAAATAATATGATTTGAGTGTATTGTATGTTAAAGTATTCAACAGATTTGTAATATTATATATTTTGTACATATTTTAAAATTAATTGAATATTGTGGTCCATTTATATTAAATGTGTTTTGTCGCAATTTTCTTGAGGTTGTGTTGACATTTGAGGTGTTTATGTGTACCGATCTTGGTTTTTAAGCTTTATTATTGTTGGTTTCGAGATGGCATTAGGCGGTTCAACGTATTTAAAAGACACCTCAATGCTCGAACAACTTTTAGAAGAAATCAACTTTCAACGGACTAAAGAAATGCGGCAACTGATGAAGGATGGTAAGTTTTATTTATATTTTAATTTAAACTTATAAAAACGTATGGAGGTTTGTATGAGGCATACTTACTTAAGACTATTTAAATCCAATCTCTATCCATAGTCGTCAGGGTTCATCCTACATTTAGATATATAATTAAAAGTTTTAATTTTCTCTATTGTTTCAACAATTTCATGTAAATCTATAGTGAAATATAACCTTAAGTAACTTATATTATCTTGTATGAAGTTACTTTTACATGTTACAACATTAGTACTTCTTTGCACAAGGGAGTTTAATTTTGCAAAAGAACTGATTTTCATTATTATATTCAATAATCTATAACGGTGGTTCCCAAAGTGGGCACCAGCGCCTTATTGGGGTGCTGAATCTTTCGCATTCATTCAAGACAATGTTTTAAATTGGGTTCTAGTGTTCTTTCAGATGGTGTTGTTATTTGAGTAGGTTATGAAGTTTTAGTTACATTTGTTTTTTCTAAAAGGGGTAGAAAAAAAAGTTTGGGTACCACTGATCTACAAACATAAAATGGTTCTCATTAATGATAGTAGTATAGATTCAGAATTGTTATTGAATTGATAACACCATACCTTGTATTTATTTTTATAAATTGTTTGTTTGAAGATTTTCCTGTTTCTTTCTATGACCTAATTTAGTGGTGAAAACCAATTATTTTGCTCCTTCTAATAAACTAGGTGAATTTATAATTTTTTAGGTGCATAATGAAATAATTAACCATTTATTTATCTATAATATTTTTTATTTTTTTTACACATACCTTCCCTGAGCAACTGCTAACACTTTAAAAAACAAAATATTGGCAAATTTATCTACTTATACAGAGTTTTAGTGAGACATCTGAACAGAAATTATTTTTTATATAATAATCCTTAATGGTTAAAAGTTATTTCAAGTTTACTTCCCTCCAGCTCCAAGCTATTTTCTATATCAAGGGGAACTTCGGGTTTTACAAATTTAAAACAATCATAGAGAAGAAAATATATTTTAGTGAAAATTTTATAACATATGGCATGTGCTTTTTTGTCATAGGTGGTGCCCCTTTGTCAAAGGGTTTCTGGTATAATATTGGTTTGTGGACATAGGATATCCATCCGCACAGCCAACATTTTCAGAAAGTTTCATAAATAAATGCAAAGGAATTGGGAGTAGTTACAGGTAGATCTGATCTAGACAGATTTTCTGATGTTAGCTGCCATAATTAACTGCCATTGAAGATTTGATAAAGGAACATAGATAACAAGTAGAAATATATTCACTGAAGTGTAGGAAATGCATTAATCCTCAGTATAATGACAAGAACAGTGATGAAACTAATAAAAATATTTATGCCACCATGTACATGGAATTGGACCTAGTAAGTAAATATTGTGCCGCTTCTATGGCGGCATTAGACCATTGAAGGTTAAGAGAGTAAAAAGAATGAAGGAACAATATTCATATCTTTGTAATCTTGTAATTATGATTTTAATTGTTAACTATGGCAGATTTTTGTTATTTTCCATAGCTAGTCGCAACATCTGGAGAGTTGCAAGTGCATTGTCATTTTGGGAAATTGAATATATAGGTTTATTGCATAGGATATGGTCGAGATTAAGAACTTGGAGGGAAAAGGAGTGAGAAAAGAAAAGGGAGAAAAGACATGGCTATCCTGCATCCCCAATAGTCATGCATACTTTTTTTGCTGACTTTATTTACTATATATGTGGTCATAGAAGAGCAAGAGCTTTGAAAAGATATTATGCTCTCCCACCTAATATTATTGGTTAATTATTATTAGTTTCCTTTTATAAACATTTATAATGTTGTTTTAAGTTCTTACAATTGGAGTTACACTCGATGTGTTGCCCTTCATAATGCTTATTATAATAATTCAAGTAATAATTTTGACTTGTTGGTTTAAACTAATAAATAATCACAGAGGTTGGCTCAATGAGTGAGCAAAACCACACCTATACACAGAATAGGCAGATTTTGAGTTGTCTAAATAGCCCATGTTTATAGTTATCATTACCAACATTGTGGTGGCTAATGTAACATCGCACTGTGGATGCACAAGATAACAAAACCATACTCAATATAAGAGAACTTTAAAAGACTAAGATCATAAATTACTTTGTCTTTTTCAATGATATAGAAACTAATGCATTTGTATATATACACACTTTAAAAGGACAAGTTTTCAATTAAATTTACATTCTTGGGGACAAGTTTTTAATTTTATTTAGATTATAAAGCAATTTTTGTCTCTTGCCGAATCTGCCCAAGGAAACTTTTGTGTCTTCTATCATTATCCTCCTTGTACGTTTTTGTCTTATGCACTCATTTTGGGGGATCACCGGCATTCGTTTGATGTATATTTGTGGGGGAATTACGCTTTCGTCTTAGTATAGTGCAAAAAGCAATTTTCTTGCTTGAAGCCAAATGGTTCCAACGGAATTTCTGCTATCGTACTAAGGATCTACGCTCAAGAGTTTGCACCAGCGTTTACTGGTATTTTTCGTCGCTTCTAAATTTCAGGAGTAGTCCCGAAATCTTGGAAAACGACCTTATAATATATATCCTAAAAAGGCGATCACGCAGATCCAGCTTATTATAGGTCCATTGCAATTACATCCTTATTTTTCAAGTATGATTCAACTATCACAATCAACTTTTATATGTCTCGAATATCAATTGATTAACAACTGCAAATACGCATTCCGCCGAAGTCGAATGACCTGGTAATCGACATGCGCCTGACCCATCGATAACCGTAAGCAATCGACAGCAAGGAAGAATTGGGAAAATCTTTTATCGGGTATGGCACAAGGCGCATCTCTCCAAGATAACATTTAATGAGCTACCTGAGAATTTGTGGAGATAACCAGCTTCAATGCAGATCGTATATGCTCCGAGGCCAAGTCTGTGAATGCTGCTGTCACACAAGCGTGCGGACTGCCCACACTGTTTTTCTGCATATAAATGATTTGTTGCTCACCAACAACGTTTCTTTGCTGTACAGATTAGACCATATAACATTGAACGTCTTCGTGGCCTAGTGGAATGGGCCCTTGCATTGTTTTTCATATTATAAAAGAAACAATTATTGATAACTATGCCCTCCACGAATTAGTCGCCATTTATATTTTCTGATCGGATTCCACGTTCGAAATATTGTCTCACTAAGAGTTTTGTTAAACTCATTAATTTTGAGGAAAATTATTGCAATCATAATACTACAATAATTTATGATTGGATGTAGTGATCAAGTGGCACACTAGCATTTAGTAAAATTAGGGTACCGAAAAAATATTGCACCAAAATTAAGTGCACAAATGCGTTTAGCGGTCTCTTACCTCTAAATCGGTAATCCACACAGTTAATAATAAAAATAATCAGAAAGATCGGGATTATCGCGTCATCGGTGGTCAAATAAAAAATTATTCTTATTATAAATAAGTAGAATTTTTTATGACTTATGTGAAAAGTTTCAGTGCATAACTGTTCTATCAATTGAAATCTTTAAAAGAAAATGAAAACCAAAGAATCATCTTGTAAGGCTATTAATTTACTCTTTTATAATATTTTATTTGATTTAAATTTATTGTGTTTAAATTTCGACTTAGATTTTCTATAAAGGAAACCACCACGACGCACGACCGTTGTTTGACGAGTTGAAATAATAAATATTTACATTTAACTCGGTTATTGTTTATCATTTTCCTAAAAATTACGCGACGCAAATATTTTAGCTGAGCTACATTTAAAAAAATTTAAAGGCATTTTTGTACCGGGTAACATACGACAAATCCTCAAAATTATATCTGACCTACCCTGACTTATTACTATGATCCCGCGAAATATCTTAATATTAAATGTATTTCCAAATAACATGTGTGATTTAAGTGCATAATTTCAAAGTGTATATAAATACCTATTATGACCTATTAAAATAACACTAATACAAACTTGAGATTAAATAAATAGGAAACATTTACATTTTAAGAAAGATTTACAAATAACTAGTGTAATAAGTACATCGGTTTAAATTATGACATCTTAAGACTGTGTTGCCTATTTATCTTTTATTTTTTAAAAAAAGGCATTAAAGGATAAATTTTTGCTTTAAGAACATTACCCAAAAGTTTATTCATACATCAAAAGTACTTTGTTTAGATAGTAATGTTGAGAGTCCGTCTTATTTTTAAATATTTGATTATTTCTCAATATATAAAAAGATATGAACCTTAATTTCAAAGGCTGTTTTAACAGAATATTTTATAACAGAGAATAAAAAAACAAATATCAAATGTTATATATAATAAACGTATGTTTTTTGTTAACATCATTAACATATAGTTTTTGAAAATTTACCACCCATTTTACTATCATACAAAGTACAAAATTATAATATAAAAATTATGAACAAAATTAGTAAATATTTAAATGTAAACAATGCTTAATAAAATGTTTTAGTGGTAGAGCATAACACCTTTTCATTTCACTATTTTTGCCGCACTACTACGGCCATGCTCGCCAGGGGAAGCACCACCACAAAGTCGGCATAAAATATGACATGCGTGACTTTTAGTGTTGCGGGTTGGCCATGCCTACACTTCACTTTTCTTACTCCTTTTCCCTCCAAATACTCAATCCCGTCCCCATCCTATCCAATAAGCATATTTTATCCAATTTTCCAGGTTAAAAACGCACTTCCGACTCTTCGGACGTCGTGTGTGTCTATGAGTGACGGGGTCGCTTAACATCAGTTGAATCGTCTGCCCTTTGTCTTTCTATTCATAAAAAAAATTCTGAGAAAATAATTTTATTAATATCATATATGTAAAACATTTACCATAGTACATTAAATGTAGACTTTGTTACTTATTTTATTCTCTCATGCTTTGTCCTTTTTTGTAGCACCTCTTTTGAATTTCTGTGCTCTATTACAAAATGTTCTAGTTTGTGGACTGACTTACAATGACTGCCTTTCTAAAATTCTATAGTACATTACTGCAGCGGCCAGCAACTGAGGCATTGATGGACGAACGTGCAAATGTGGGCCGAGGCGAAGCCGAGGCACATATACATACATACGTGAGTCCATTAATGCCTAGTTGTTTAGTAGTTTTCTCAAACAATGCGCGTAAAACAAAAACACAATTTTACTTTTTAAGTTCAATGACGAATCACGAACAATAGTAATTTTCCATGCGCCATAATGTTCCTTTGTTTTTTTTTCAATAAACAGCTTTCTATTTGCAAGCCAGTTCGAAATTTAAATAAAACCTTTTATTGATTACCTCTTTGGTAGACATGTTTTAAAGTAAAAGGTCATTCCATTTTTAAATTACAGGATAGATATGAGTTTACATAGTAATTTATCTGGCCGCAAAACACATCAGATATGGATTTTCAAACAATTTTTGCCGGCTGCTGCCCGTATGTATCTGGCCAGTACGGCAATTTTGATATATCTCGGTGAAGATTGTCAAGATAATGCTCACATTTCCATGCATGTCTGAGAAAATGATGATTGTAACCTTTATGCACGCATTTAAACATCTATACAGCTATGTAACTCTTCTTAACTTGTAAAAGTAAACAGAATATACTATATTACTTTGCAGTTAAGGTTTAAAGTGTGTCATATTATCCGTGAGTAATATTTCTCGATAACTACGCAGGAGTAAAATAAAGTAATATTTAATTAGTGGCAGTGTTAAATTTATTATTATATATGAAATTAATTTCTATTTAAACTCAGATGGTAAAGCAAAACATCATTTTACAGCTTTAGCTGCACTTTTACGGCCACGCTCGTCCAGGGAAGTACCACCGCCCCTTTATAAAGTTAAATATATAAAATAAAGTTTGCATGAACTGTGGGGATGCCGGATGGCCATGTCTACCCTTTTCTTTTCCCACTTCTATCTCCTCTAATTCCTTTTATCTTTTAATTTTTATCCCGACCCATCCTATCCAATAAACCCATTGTATCCAATTTCCCAGGTTGACAACGCACTCGTAACTCTCTGGATGTTACGTGTGTCCATGGGCGACGGGATCACTTAGCATCAGGTGAACCGTCTGCTCGATTGTCTTTCTTTCCATAAAAAAAGAATATAACGTACAGGCAAGTTAAATTCAATTTTTCATTTACATATGAGAAACATCAGAGATGCGCCATTCATAAACTTAATATTTTTCTAAGATCTAAAATTTCACGTTTTCAACAATTCAATTGTAAAATATGACAGTTTCATACATAATTCATACGACACAAACGCCAACGAGGGTATACGTGTAGAAATTGTTTAGTTATTTGTATGTTGGTATAACTCGATTTAAAGTATATTAGAGGTGGTAGAGCATAGCTAATTTTTTAGTGCTTTTGCCGTACTTTTACGGTCGGTACGGACTTTTGGGGACACCGGATGGCCATGTCTCCCCTCCCACTTCTTTTCCCTCCAAATCCTTAATCAACCATTCTTTCTAATAAACCTATTCTATTCTATTTCCCAGGTTGAACACGCACTCCAGATGTTGCGTGTCTATGGGAACGGGATCGCTTACCATCAGGCGAACCGTTTGTCTACTTTTCCATAAAATAATAGACAAAGTTTCAAATAAGAGCTTGTCTCAGCGAGTGCTCCAAGAATAAAACTTTGTTCTTAAATTTGAAGAAAAGAAGCAGAAGAACAATATATCATGAGAACGGTAAAATATAAGTGATCTTCAATACTCGATGACAAACCTTTTAATTAATAAAAAAAAAATTATGTTAAATTATTCTTTTTTTAGGTATTGTATTATTTTTTATTAGTATTGTATTATTTTTTTAATTTAAAGATTGAAGATCGGTTCAATAGAACGGCCTGATGAATTCGTTATTATATTTAATTTTTGCAACGTAAACAACTTGCTTCCTGAAGGGAGGAGGTAAACGAGCGAGTGATCATCGCCACCCATAGGCTTTTTTATTAGTTCTTAATTTTAATCAGCCTCGTGTTAAACAAGTCGATCTCTGGATTGTACTCTAAATATATTCAAGGCACACGTAATCCCTTAAATCTTTAGGTTTCCATGGGTAACAAAATCCTTTTACGTCAGATAAATCGTCACCCTCATCTTGTCGCCTGGCAAGCCTCGTCTGTACAAGTTGGTAGGTCACCAACGATGTTAAAAGAGAGCACTCGGTACTCGATTATCATAATATACTCGGCGCGGCTCCTGATCAGCTCTATACGCGACAGGTGATCGACCTTCTTATGCCAGCTACGCCTTGTTAATGGAATTTTTTATTGTTCACTTTGACCGCCTCCATAGCCTAATGGTATGGGCGCTTTCTTTACAAACCGGAGGTCGTGGGTTCTCGTGTTATTGTTTCTTGGTTGGGTTGGGGCATTGCGGACTGATCACCCGAATGCCTGAAAAGAAAGTTGATCCATGCGTCGGACGGACATGTAAAAAGTCGGTCCCGGTTGTCAAAAACATCTTTGGCAGTCGTTATGCGATGTCAGTGCCTTCAAATATCTTGACACCAAATCCATTCTTCAAATTCAGTATATCCCTTTGGGTTGCAGAGATCGGATGCCAATCGCTGTGCGTAAAAACTGAAATTCAGGTAATATTTGGGCGGATTAGAAGCCGACCAAAATGTTACTTGGGAAAAAGGCTAGGAGGAAGAAGAAGATAGAAGTTTTTATTCTTCATATTTGGTCCCCACATATAACGTCTTCGTGTATTAAAGGTGAATTATCAATCGACCTGCATAAAAAAGTGCTACCAACAAAGACTTTTAATTTACCGGCTGCTCTTCCACGACGTGGTGCAGAAGAGTCCTGAACTGCTGAGCTGGAATGCTGCTGATGGCGTGGAGAGCTGCCAAGACCCACAATGGGCAGTCACCATCTGAGCAGAACTTGAATTTCTGGAAAGAATTATTGATTTTAAGATATTAAGCTAGCTTTTGTCTGCGGCCTTGGCCAAGCTAATGTAGATTTCATTATCAAGTAATTTTTTTTGGATCATAATTATTATTCTTCTTCTACGTGTCGTTGGCAAAAAATTCAGACAGTGCCAGCCCAGAATTCGGCCACAGCAACTGCGTTGTCTGTAGCAGCCCATAGATCTTGGGCGCTGCATGTAGCGGAACATCGAGGACACTTTAAAAGGTGCGACATTGTCTGGGGGTCGAAACCACACTCGCTCTAAGTAGCCGATTCCTTGATGTACCCCCATTTGCTTATATTGACTTTACATCGGCCCACCTGGGTTCGGAGGCGATTAAGTGACGTTCAGGTGGATCGAGGAAGAATGTGTCCTGCAGGGAGTGTTTCGATGGCAAAACATTGTTGTCCCTTTTTTATCAATATTCCACCATGTTCTAATTTATTCATGATCACTTATGGTGGATGATTCTAGTATATATTTTTCTATGTCTTGGCAAGTATCATAGACAACGTTGAGCTTACAGTACCCAGGTACAGGGCGCATCCTCTGAAGGGGTGTAGAAATGACCAGATACCTCCATTTTATTGTCAAATAGAGAGAGGTAAATTTAAATGCTTTATTCACGTCTAGTTTCGGTGCTGGTCTCGAATAGAATATTTGTTTACAACGTGTGCAAAATTTCACATTAATAGTCATCACTAGACAGAATCTATCACTATATTAATTTATTTTTTTCTTCCACAGAAATATATAAGTATATATATTACCATTTAGCGGTCTTCCGGTACAATAACTTATCCTATTATCCCGAAGAAACTATAACATGACACGTGTACTATAATTTTAAAGGAAAATAAAACCAGAAGAAAATTTAATATAGTGGAAAAGGCTGTTCCCCATTTGCACATTCACTTTGTTCAGTTTTATTTATTTGCCCTTTTCAGATAAATCTACATAAGACGAGCGAAGCCGTGGACAAAATCTAGTTAAAAGAGTTAGTTGTAAAAACATTATATTTGTGCGTATGTGTTTATACAGCTGCGTGGGTGTCTATGGAAGGCATTACTTACCATCATATGAACCATCAGAATTTTCTTATATACTTATGTCAATTTTCCACTCTAATAAAGAACCGTTATTTTATTATTGGATATCGCTCACGTTGAGTAAGTTTTTATAAAACACTAACTGAACAATAACTGCTTGATTCATTGTATAAAAAAAAACAAAAAAAGTATTGTTCCGACCGCTACCTAACTTTTTGGGATCATCCACTAGGACACTAAAAATTTT
>JAOCPS010000029.1:4816152-4827107 GCA_025505425.1 Graphium colonna | reverse complement strand
CGTGTGTCCATGGGCGACGGGATCACTTACCATCAGGTGAATCGTCTGCTCGTTTGTCTTCCTTTCCATAAAAAAAAAACTGTGCCTCGCGTATTGTTTTCGTGGAATTAAGATTTTTCCCCTTTCTTAAACTTTAATGAAGCCGTGGTAGCTCATTGTCCGGGCGTTCGCCTTCAATTCTGTTTACTCGAGGTAAACCTGAGTTCGATCCCCGGTGCCGGCACCGTTGAAATTGTCAATTTTCTAATTGCAATTTTAAGTGCCGATTTACCACGAGGTGAGGCAACCTGCATATCTAAGAAATATTATTACTAAGATATGTGAAGTCCGCCAATCCGCCCTATACCATCTGTCTAGAGGAGGCTTTTGCCCAGTAGTGGGATAATTTAAAAATTGGCTAACTTTCCTTCCTACTTTCTTAAATTTATTTTTTTCTAACTGAATAATTTTCTCCACACCGGACCTCTAGGCACTTGCCTGCTCTGCCTAATGGTTAATTCTGTTTTACTGGTATCACCGTAACTTAAAATCTTAGTCAAACATACATCTATTTTACCATCTAAAGAATAAAACTCTTAAAATTTCTAATAAAAGCAGTTGAGACGGCCTTAAATTTTACATTGCATATTTTTAAATTAAATAATGTATTGATGGAAATGTTTGATCGAAGAAACTGAAAATTAAAAGTCTTTTTTTGCCCAATTATTGACAAGTACCTTTAATGCACGGACTGCTTTATTATGTGTAAAAGGAACACAGGGAAAGGATTTTTCAATAAGTTAATTAAAAAGATGTTTATTTAAAAAAAAAACATTTATTGATTTTTTAATTTACAACAGCAATGGTATAAACAGTTAGTTACTCTTTTAATAAGTTACTTGAATAAATTCTAAATACTATTTTTAATTAACTAATATCCGGGACAAGTTTATGATTCTTCTGTCATACATAATTATTGACCGGTTCTCAAGAAGTTGATAGAAAGTCAATTCCGTTACCCATAATGTAATATTTGAACATCATTTTGGTTCCGTTGAATCCTAATTAATTTAATGCATTACACGGAATGTGATATGAAATATACATTTAAAATTATTTTTAAAAATTTACACATTGAAGCGATCCAGTAAAAGTTAATATCTGACGTAACAAAAATAGTTTTTTTCCCCTTTATAAAATGCTAAGGAATTAAAAGCATAAAAATTTCATTTTTTTTTATTACTGTAAAAGAAATAAAACTCATTTTTTCATGGATTACTTTGTGACAAGTTTGTATATGTTAATAGTTTTTTTTTTATGTAATTTTCTGTTTCAATTATCTCTCATTTTGAAAATCTTATGACTGTTATATAATATACATGTGATTTTAAATTCAATTTTGCTTAATCATAAAAGAAAAGAAATCACCAATGTCTTGAAATTATGTAACCAACATTTTTGGGTTAGACATGCATCAAAATCATTTGAGCAATATTCTAATGAAGCATATTATGTTCATTTCTAACCAATCCTGAAACAACATTAATTGAAAAATACATTTAAATATTTATGTACACACATGTAATTATGATTCAACGTCTTTGTACAGATTACCAAAGTAATTTTCATTTAAATATTATGCAAAGCATTTCCTTGTACTGTCAAATGCTACAAACAATTGGCCACACTTAGCTATTTACAAGTGACAATGTATCAAAAATTTCAGTTCTACTGATTAGGCAAGTTAAGACGTTCTAAGATAATAAGAATGAGTTAAATTTTTAATTGTTTTGTACGAAATTATCGAGGAGAAAAGAAAATAATATGTCAGTACAGTTTTGCATAGTTGTAAAATTAAAAAGAAATAGACAAGTGGTGAATAGAGGCAATTAATATAAGTATTTCTCCAGCGTGTATATAATTGTTATAAATAAGACTGAAAAATAGTCATAGAGTTGTACACAGTTCTTTGCTCTACAGCTATACTAATCAAGTTTATTGAAGGCACTTTAATAATATATTCCTCTAACATATATATCAGCGTATTCTATAACATGTATTTTTATACTCCTTTAAGTGAATAACGGCATGAGAAACAAGTGAATATATTTGAATTTTTGCAACAATGTCAACAGAGTCCGGCTTTGTGGTGCTACAAGGAACAACATACTGGACAGATTTGTTTGTGAGGCACTTCCTGTTCCAAGAGGAGCAAGCTATCGACTGTGACGACCTCTTGTTCTTCGTGAGGAAGAGGCACGTTAAGGGTTCCTCCCGATATCTGCCTAAGTATGAGGTAGGTGATAACAAATTTCATATAATTATTTACCCATGTAACAGGAAACAACAGAAACAGAGTAAATGAAACCTACTCTGTTATGATTGATATATGTTTTGGAATATGAAAGATTATATTTTTAATGTAATAGAATTATTTTAAGTTTTTATATTGTCACTATTGAGACTTATGGAAATATTACTTTTGATGATTATAAATGCTGGTGTTGTGTGGTATAATGGATAGAGCGATTATAACAGTGATAGTGGTTAGAAATGTGGTCATATGTTATAGGCATTTAAAGCATGTTTTGAAACAATGGTGCCTGTGTCCCAATGCACGGTCTAGCCATTCCCAAATTAGTTTCTATGTTAGCACCATTTGGATTAAAGATACAAAATTCTCAGACATATCTTTGGGAATACAAAAAGTTTTGCAATTATAACAGTTGTGTACTTTATTTTTTTAAACATTATAAAAATATTTTTTCTTATAATATGTTCTATTACAACAACTATGTACTAAACCGCATCCCGCGGCACACTCACTCACAACGCACCGCCAAATCTAATCACAGTACTTTTTGTTAATAAATAGTGTGTCCTTTGTTAGACTCCAAATTTTATCTTCAATAACCACTTATAAAATATACAATACAATTTACAAAAACGGAAATTTCATTAACAGTCGTCAGTAATTCATTGTTCATCGCGAAAGGAAAATATGTCTTAAATCTAGATAACAACAAAAGCATAAATCATTTAGCTAAGAGCCGAGGCAGCGCCCGCTCGCACTGCTATCACAATTCACACAGAGGCTTATGGTCTCACGGAGTGAGCATTTGGTCATTAAAGCACAGCCATAAGTCGCGCACTACACAGGTTCGAACTAACGGCCGTCCGCTCGCCCGCAGACGGATGTTGAGGTGTTCCGCAAGGACTCGAAGAAGCTGCCCATCGGCGACCCGGAGATCGACTGGGAGGAGACTGTGTACCTCAACCTGATCGTGCACCAGTTCGACTACACGCTGACGCTGGCGATCTGTACGCGCACCAGCCCCAAGGAGCTGCAGGTGCTGAAGCGGCACTCGCAGAAGGTGAGCGTCATACGCGCGCGGGGGAGGGCGGGGCGGGGGCGGCGCGCGCGCGTCACTAGCTGAGCCGGCTGAAGAGCTTGGTGCGCGGCCAGGGCAGCGGCCAGTCGTACCGGCGCGGCACCGGCCCGCGCACGTTTCGCTCCAGGTACGTGAACAGCCAGTACCACCATTCGCGCTGGATCATGTACTGGTTGTAGCCGCCGCCGCTGCGGTGCGGCGTCACCAGCATCGAGTGGAATGTCCAGAACAGCCGCGTCGTCACGTAGTACGCGATCACCACGTCCACCGTGTAGTGGCCGTGCGCGAGCAGCACGAACGACACGCCCAGCAGCGCCGAGCCCCACATGGCCCAGTGCACGGGCCACAGCTTCTTGGGCGAGTACTCCGCCACTATCAGGTAGCTCAGCACCAGCACCATCGTGTGCCCCGAGTATATGTAATCGCCGCAGTAAGTATGCTTGCCGTTGATCGACAGCCCGAAGCCCGAGATCAGGTAGAACATCCGCCGGATCACCAGTAGCGGTGTCGTGTTGTTGCTCTTCGGGCTGCAGTAGTAGGTGGTGCTCGAGACCGGTAGGACGGTCACGAACATGGTGACTGAGCGATACAGGTACAGCAGACCGATTATGAAGAACATGCGTCGTGCGACGATGAATCGGTGCTTGTGAAATACGACGACCAGCATCGCGACCGTCGTGGATATCATGATGAGGTACTCGGAGACGGCCAAGCCCCAATCCCTCGCGGTGACGTTGTCAAGGACGATGTCGGTGAGGGGCTGGGTGGTGTTCCTGTCGGGCAGGCGCTCGTGCACGAGCGAGAGCGACATCATGTTGATGCACACACAGAGGAAGAGGAAGAAGAAGGAGAGGATGGTCTTCCATATCTCCTTTGGGTATCGCTCCTCGCGCACGGTGCCCGGAGGGATCTCGACGATGAAGTCGGAGGTGTGGGGGCGCTGGGGCGAGTGCTCCTGGTCGGGGTCGGAGTCGTCGGTGGCGGGCTGCGGCGCGTCGGGCTTGGCGTTGCGCGCCAGGAGCGGCTGGCGCTGCATGAGCTCGGCCTGGCTGGGCATGGCGGCGGCGGCAGGGAGGGCGGCGGCGCGGTGGCGCGTGGACGCGTTGTTGTTCACGTCATTGCGCCGCAAGCGGGCCTCGAAGTTGATGCCGCGGATGTCGTGGTGCGCCGTGTCGTCGCCTATGTCCGCATGGCAGGCGGCGGGCGGGGGCGGCGGCGGCGCCGGGGCCGGCTGGGCTAGCCGCTTGGCGGGCACCTCATTCGCCAGGTACACGCGCACCGACTCCACCAGCGGCTCCGCGAGGTTGATCTGCTTGGGCGGCGACGGCTCCTTGTCCGGGGAGCGCGCTGAGATCGTCATCCAATCACCATTGGTCTGGATCGAGCCTGGAAACCGAACGATGCATGGTTTAGTCTCACTGTCACTTATTTCTTTTTAACGACAGCAGTTATTAAATGCAATAGATTTTTATTTAACGAAGTCATTTGTAGTCAGTCTTCTAATTATCGTTCTACCTTTTATTGTTAGTATGTCACAACAACGATGCCATAAAGTGCTTAGTAATGAACTTAAAGCAGCGATATTGATATTAACTTAAAAATAAATTACACTTTTGAATGTGCCTAATTGGGGTCTGTCCGTAAGCTCATTTCGTATTGATAATTGGCGGCGAAACAAATATAACGTCGAGGGACGTCACGTATCGTTTAACAAGCCTGCTCGATTTTACGTTTTTAATTTCGCTTGTTCCGTGTTTACGCTCATGAGCACAACGCAAACGCTTCTAGACGTTTCAACGTAGTAAACAAATGAGTGAAGCGGAGCTTCGGTTCAAAGACCGAGGGGCGAGCGCGCGGCGCGGCGGCGGGCGCCTTTGTCGGTGGCCTATTTGATCCCGCGGCCCCGGGCTCCGGGAGCTAAGGGGCTCGGCGCCACAGACGGGTTTCTCTTTCGGCACGTCGGACGAGGCAGCTTGCATTTTAGAAAGCGCACAGAAGCGGTGCCTAGCGCGGCGCGATTCACACTCACCCGATCAATGTGCGAGCTGTCATTGGGGGCGAGCGCGGCCTCTCATCGATTCGTCCCGTGCGCCCGTAGAAAGCCGGAGCGCCAGCCGAGCCCTCCGCGCGCCACACGCAACGAGGTCGCGCGCACAGCCTCTATGTCGCGCACCACTGCCGACGCACACGAATATCGCACAGATTCATTCACTTTGCGGGGTACTGCGCGCCGTCCGGTGGCGGTTGCACTGATGTGTATCCTCGGAATGCCGCACGGGCGTCGGACGTCAGCGAAGCGAGCGAGCCTATGAAGCGGCGGCCGCGGACTGGCGCGGAGGGGACGGCACTCGGCGACGCTCGGCCGGCGTCGTGCGGCGGCGCGAGCGGGAGGCCCCCACGGCCGCGCCCCTCCCGCGCGCACGGTGCGGGTGCACACGCGCGGCCCCAACCAACGCCCGTTCGAGCGCAACCACCGGCCGAACGAGATTGATCATTGATCGCCCTACGCAACTCGAATTACACGTTGACAACACGAAGTCGATTGTTCCGTCGCCGGCTGCAACTTGCGAGCGCCCCTTGCAATAGCGGCTCGTCACTTTAGCGTCGAACGGCGTGAAAACGTACAAGCATGGCTATTTCGGGCGCACCGGCGTGTTTTGGATCGGGTGAAAGTGTATCGGGGGCCGTCAGCTGTTCGGCGCGCGGCCCGTATCGATTGCCATTATGCACAAATATTTGAACGGTCATAAGAACGCATGCCGTGACTCATTGTTTGTTGTATAAGAGGAGGGCAATTGTGCGCCCGAGATATGGGGCAAGGAAACAATGGCTTTGTGATTATTAACGCGGCGCTCCGTGCTCTTTAGTGTTGGCGAGCTTTGGGGAATTCTTCATCTGTGGGCGGCGTGCGTTTGCTCGTTATGGGAGTCAATGAGAGAGCCGAGAGGTGGCTCGATTTGTAGAGTAAACAGGTAAGGCGGGCGAGCGCTCGGCGGATACCAGATGCGGAATGTGGGCTCGTAAACACGTTATTTGGTTAGCGCGGTGCCGCGCCGACGGATTGTAATCTCGCATGAGATTCACTAAACGATATCTCGCCCTCAATCACTGCGTCCTCACATGTTCGGATTAAATTTGAATAATCCGTTTACAATGCCGTCTGTGTTGCCATTTGAACAACTAAATACAGCACAGATAGGAAAAGAAAAAGGTTTAAATAAGAATTATAGGTATTCAAAATGATAACATAACATGAAGCGAATGCCGTAATCGTGGCAACAAATAAAATGTATTAAAATTGATATTCTTCAAATGAATGATGAAATCGTTCAAATATTACTACTACATTTTGTCATTGAACGATTTTTGTCGTCCTATTTACAAGTAACTTTTGACCCCAGGAAAATGTTTCCAGTGTTTTTTTCAAAATTTTTCATTGCAACTTCACTCCTATTGTTCATAGCGTGATGTTCTAGCCTAAAGCGTTCCTCAATGAATGGGCTTTCCGACGCAAAGACTTTTTTCAATACGGACCAGTAGTAGTTCCTCTAGATTGGCTCGTTCAAACAAACAGACTCTTTAGTTTTGCAATATTGGTATAGATAATCGGTTAAGACGTAGAATCATATCCTATTTCTCCGTTTCATTTGGCGCACAAGTATTTTGTGCTTTCTTTATCTTTGAACTCGTCCACATAATTTGTTTGTTCATTATAAACATATTATCAAATCGATTGATAGTTTTTACGTAAATATTTTACGGTGACCATTAGCAGTAGTGTTCCTAACTTTTAGTACGACATATAAAGTATATTACTTTCGGCAAAATAAAATGAACAGTATTTAACAAAAGAAAATATTATTCAACTCTAATGTCCCACCCGTGACCATGGACGCTGTAAAGGGTTCGAAACGTCGGGTGATAAAATTTAAAAATACACCGCGATAAAATCCGTAAAGTTGTTTAATTTAAAATGTCAAATATTCGCGTAAGTCTAAGAAATAATAAATCATACATTTGTTTCTTTTACAGAATATATAAATTTACTACACTACTCACTATTTTAATTATTAAATTATTTGCCATTTTATGTAATTTACTGAGATAGTTAATGATGAACAGTTAACTAATTTTGTTTCCAACAATCGTTTAGCGCTGTATTTGTATTTATGTAAAAGCATTAAGCGCTATAATTAAGATTTCGGGGAATTAAGAGATAACACACTTCTAACTCGTACAGCAGCATTGAAGCTACCTTTTATTTTTATCGTTATTTAGTTTAGGTAAAATGGTGATGCAAATTATAATTTAAACACGTGTTTGGTGTTGGACTAAACATACAAGTAATAACTTTAATTATCATTAAATTTTACCGTCATTATCTTTAAATATTAATAACTCTAACTGTAATTAACTTTAATTGTCATTAACTTAAGTGACCTCATAACATGACACCTTGAACCAGACTGACAGTAGTAAAGCCTGCTTTTCTTAACACTTTTGCGGAGAGAAAATCTTGAAAATCAAGTAACGTTTACGATTTCCATTATGTTTTGTGTTACGCAATAAGCTAGTAAATTGCACCCTGATATTAGTAATTTAATTTTTAGCTTCTAAAGTAATTTTTATGGCCTGTCTTATTGGACATTTTTTATTTCTAGTCATTAATTTTTAGAATAGTTAGTGCAATTATTCTACACTGGATAAATTGTAATTTATTTTTTCATAGAAAAAAAGACTATTAAGAAAATTGTCGATGGTACGGACTGATTTCTCATATCGCACGATGAACGATGTCACCAGGTTATCAATACGAACAATTCCTCAGGAGACCCTCTAATAGGCTATGCAAAGATAACAATATCTCTTCGCGGAGCCAAGGTATCTAGCCGAGCTGCAATGGCTTGGTGGTCTCAAATACGAGATCTGATAGGGAGGTTCCCCAGCCAGAAATGAGAACAGGTTTCCACATGCAGGCGTACACAAACTTTTTATAGCTGCCCACCTTATGGTGGGATAGCTAAAAATGCTTCCTTGCTCCACTGAGGATCTTAGGCTTTTTCTCTTTTGCTAACTTGTATTTGCCTTTCAAATGACCGCAGAACTGCTGGTCATTATATGCATCAACGCAAAAAAAAATAAATCGATGATGTGAACACCAGGGAAATATTTTCAAAACTAAGAAATATGACAAAGTTTTTCTTTTTATATTGGATAATTGGATAACCTAGAGGAAAATACTTTCAATATTTTTGGCTACGCGTTCTACTCAAATTATATATTTTCTATATTATTATTCTATAATTATATATTACTCTGAATATATTTGGCAAATTAAAAGAAAATATGTTTCCATGTATATACTCTGACAAATCTATTGCTGCATAGCATCTTTACGCCGAAATTTATATGACTATTTGTAGATACTTTTCATTATGAAATCCCTCAAAATAGGTCAATTTAACGTTTGTTTTAAGTACTTAAGAAATTGTTATAAACTAAATTTATAAGAATTTCGTTAATATAATGATTCTGTGGTTTCTTTGGTTTAAATTTTTGCCGATTTGTCGGTTGACGATTTGGGTAACATTATCAGGGAAATTGATCGAAAAAACAATAATAATAAAAAAAAACTATAAGCAACAAGAATGAAAACATAAAATTATATAGGATATTTTAATTTTATAGTCTTCTGGTTATTTAGAATATTTCATATGGTATATAATGCTGAGTACTTCTTTGGTCTACATTCAATTTCTATAATAAATTTTTAAATTACTAAAAATAAAACAAAAAGATTTCACGTAGATAGAAGAAATCCTCATCCGTGTCTCATCGGTTCCTAGATACTTCGCTGGTAGCTACGCTATCGATCACAATTCTTGGCGTTAACATTATGAGCGCCATTTAATCCCGTGGTTATTTGGAAGGTAAATCCAACCAAGCCTCAAAAAAGTTTGGCGTCCTTAGCAGTGTGTGGCATTATTTCTAGCCGCTCTTTCTTTTGCAGCTGTGTATGGCACAAGTTCGTCCACTAACTGAATACTGCTCTCATCTCTTGGCTGGGGCGCCTAAATACCAGCTCCTGCCATTTGATCGCATTGCATGCATCGGGCCTCTCGAATTGTTTACAAGCAAGCTCTACGGAGAGAGGATTAATATCTGATGTTACTTTTACTCATCTTACTATGCGGCAAACCATTTAACACCATCGACACCACCTTGATAGTTTGCTGTCCACAAACGTGCGATTTAGACGACATTTCCTGCCTCGCACGACTTTTTTGTGGAGCGAATTGACGCCAGCGGTATTTCTGAGCAGATACAGGGACCTACAAGGAACGAGTAAGTACTCTTATATCAAAGGCTGGCAACGCTCTTGTAATTTCTCTAGCGTAACAGGAATCAATGCGTGGCCGTGATAACTTAATATCAGGTAATCCATCTGCTCGTTTGCCTTAAAAAAAGAAAAAAAGACAGGTGTTGTATTAAATTTTCAATTACGGCTGATAATTTAAAATTCTTGGTTAATCAAGTGTAGCTTAAATCCTTTTTTGATTGTAACTTTAATTAGTATAAATTATATATATCCAGATATATTATTGATTTATGTCACGCTCCCTCTGTTTCTATACCGATTGAGAGAATATTTTTAAAAATTTAACAATTAAGACATTGACCGGGAAAATTAATTATTTGTCGGTCACCGGTGTCTCCCTGGGACGTGGATATGTTAAAAGAAATTAATTAATGAAAAGCGCATGGGTCACTCCCAAGTTGGGCTGAAAGAAAAGAAAGAGAGAAAGAATGAATAGAGGAGACATATTGCTTTTTCTGAATGTGACACTTTGCCCTCCGCAAGTCGCATTAAGGAAAAAGAGAAGATCCTTCCCAGAGTGCGAATATATAAAAGAATAGATATGATACAATGTCTTATATACGTAACGAATTGACCCGGCAAAAGTTATTCTGCTTAATCATAATAAATATCAAAGAAATAAATATTTGATGACCTACTAAACATGCAAAAAAAAAAAATTAATTAGTCGAGTTATTTGGAGGGAGTTTTACAACCACCGTGATACAATTTTTTATAAATCAGATTACGTGACCAGAGTTTTAATGAGATGATCAATTTATTGTTATTATTTAATATTAAAAAGTGTTTTGTCATAGTGAAAAAAAACTTTGTACATTTAAATAAGACGATAATTTCAATTTAAATAATAAACCAAATCTGGCAACATTAATTTTAATATATGTACTTCCGGAATGGTAAATACTTCCTCCGTTTGCAATAAGTGAAAATGACAGTTAAATCAGTAAAGAATCGCAGAATAGCGACAGTATAATTTACCTTACGCAAAAATGTATCTTTAATTTTGCACTTAAATTAGTTTAGTGGGTTTTAAATATACATACGTATATCTTTTATTTGTCTTTTGTAGACGAAAGCTTGGGGTACTCAGATTGTTTTTATTTCTTGTATTAAAGGATACTCGTAATACCCAAATCTAGTACCAAGAATTCTCTTGCATCAAGATCAAAATTATATATAGTAGTTATCTCAGATTAGAAAATAAT
>JAOCPS010000029.1:4691655-4714535 GCA_025505425.1 Graphium colonna | reverse complement strand
ACGCAGTTCCAGATCACTTGCCTTGATTGCCGCAACGCTAACACCTCACCTGCTATGCTATCTCAAGGGCTCTCTGTGCTTGTCGAATGCTGCCCCGATCACTTGGTCATTCTCATCGAACCAATCTTCATTACGACAGTATTTCTTACCTAGAGAAACTGTAGCGGTTTGCATGAGATGAAAAGACAAAACACCCCAGGCAGCACAGGTATCACCTATTTCACTTATGGGAGAGAACCCCCAGACAAGTTGTCAGCGTATTTCTTCCTCACATCGCGATGAAAAAAAGCTTTTATACTAGTAGATATAATCATGGGGCGGAAATTAAATTATAAAGTTAAATGAACATGTTCCCCCTCGTCTAGACGATGGAAAATGCAGAGCCGATAGCAATCGATAAAGCAATCAATCACTCATATAAACATAAAAATAATCTCATTACAGCGCTCAATCTTTGTAATGGCAAAGTTTTATCGTACCTAACCTGCATTCGTATTAGTGTACTTATACATTTGCTCTTACTGTTATGGCGTTACTTTAAGATGACTAGTTGCTACCCACAACTTTGTTTGCTAGTATATGACAGCGAGATTCACAAAATGCACAACGCCGTCTATCGTTTCTTTTTTCAATTACGAATCTTACACCTTAGACCTCTAATTAATCCCTTTAAACTATTATAAAAATAATCAAAATCAAAGTATGTTTATTCACATCGGCGCTTGCGCGCTCTTATGAAACGTCAAGTTTTTCATAAAGTAAAGAAAATACAAAAGAGATAAGAAATTAGGCATACACAAAATTGTATATTTAAAATTTTTGTCACACATGAAATTTGATGCTCCTTACTTTAAAAGTGATGAACTTATTTAAAAACACCCCAAGGTTGTCCTTTTTACATAAAATTCTTATTAAATTTATACTGCTCAATAAAAAGTAAAATGCATTAGCTCTAACACAATTTTTACATAATTAAATTAAGTCGTGTTTACCTAGCAGTATATAACTATTTTTACACAAAGAAACGTCCATGCTAGAAATAAAAACGCACAGAAAATGCAGTTGATGGGCTGAAGCGGAAAGAAAAATTTCCATCACAAAACTGAACTGTATTAAAATTTGCAGCTGTCGCAATTCCGGACCCGTGCGTTTTCTATCCAGAAAATATTCTCGTTGGATCAAATACGAATGAATCATAAAAAATTCTGGGCTCAGAATTTTTCATACAATAAACTCAGCAAACTTTATTCTATTTAACATTTACAAACTTTATCCGTCAGTTTCAAAAGTTTATTTTTCTATTTATAGTAGATTAAGACAAGTAAACTTTTCTGGATCTTAAATCACTACCACACTTTTGACTAATAAAAAATGTAACAGAAAATCGACCTTTATTTGTGGTATTGCCTAATTATTTTTTGCAATAAATAATTACTAGTATTTCTTAGTTTATACCGAATTTTGTGTCACACCTTACCGTGTCATAGTTCTCTTATAATCTACTTCGGCGTAAACAAATACGACCTAAAAAGTAACCTAATCAAATAAGCCCCCATGACTAGTTCTAAGAGCAAAGGAACCCATTACACTTGCCGCATTACCACGTAGTATTGCGATGGAAAACTTTTGCGCCAAAGAACCAGCGCGCCCACTTGATGCCCAACATCCTTAAGGAAAACCATAGCTTCTTACTCCGAGCATCCTGTCGTCTCAAAGGCAGGAAGTATTAAAAAAAATATATAACGAAATATTTCATGGTTTTTGGCTGCAACAAATTCTGCAGCGGCTTCAGCTGTCTGAACCGCATGACTAAGGTACGAGGCAATAAAGATGAAGACGCATGTCGCAGCCTGGATCTGTCTAGGGCACCCAAATAATCCGACTAGCCTTTTGTCATCAGTGGGACAAAAGCCCGTTAGTTGTTATATACACGATGTATTGGCAGCACTGTAAATTGATATTTTATTGAGAATATTATGCTATTTTAGGGATCTAAGAATCAAAAAAAATCCTCATTAGACTTATACGCGTAAATTAAATTAAGGGTTACAAATTAGTTTTCACAGAAAATTACAAAAACCGATTTCAGCCTTAAAAATGTACTTTTAACTTTTTAATAATAAGAATAATTTTTCAAATAAGTTAATAAGTTAAGGAGAATTTTGCAAACGACATGCAAATATACAAAAAATCCATTTTGCTATTTTGATTTAAAAGAAAAACTACTGAAACAAGTATTCCGGAAGAATGTCATAAAGGATAAAAAATAATTTTTAAAATCGGTTCATAAATGGCGGAGAAGAGTGCGAATGCATATAAACAAAAATATAAATATTCGAATTGAGAACCTTCCTCCTTTTCGGAAGTCGATTAAAAATAGGATACGCAGCAAAGTAAAACTTTTTGTATTACCAATCACTGTTATATATTGCTTTAAACAGAGTTAATCTCGATTACACAAAAAAATCATATTAAATATGATAAAAAATACTGATACATGTTACCAATATTGTAGATAAGGAATGAATCTAACAATTAATTTAGTAACAGAAATTTTGAGATAATTGTGTTATTAAATTTCTTGAGAATTCGCTTGAACTTATTGAAAATTTATTATCAAAAGAGAAGACGACAACAACACTGAAAATATATATTTGCCCAACATTTTAAAATATTCTCAATACTCTCGGCCCAGCAATATACTGGGGTGTCCCAGAAGTAAAAAGACTAAATATACTTAACAATATTTAATTAAAAATCATCCATAATAATATGGCTTTGGTATATATATGAAGGTAAAACTTACTTATTTTTAATTTTTATATCAAATTTGCAGCAGCTATGCCTCTGTATCCAATTTTTCTGATATTGATTGCAGCATGCTTCATGACCGCTTTTCTAGATGTAGCTGCGTTTTCTAGATGTACTCTTTTAGCGAATCTCGTCCATCTGTGTTTAAATAATCTCAACGTTTGTGGTAATTTTTTTGCACAGGGCCTAAATATTTCAATACCTTGAGCTTGAGGAACATTCGAGGCATTATTTAGCCTAGTTACAAAGTCAACACCTGCAGACTATAAGCACTGAGTAACATTAAACTCATAATGGCATGAAGCCAAGTCCGACCAAAACAAAAAATCTTGTCTCTGGTAATGCCTATCTATAAAATGAATTAAGTGTTTGATAATGCACTCTCTAAGATAAGTCTGGGAGTTCATAGACCCTATTCTATAATAGGGTTAAGAAACATTACCGCTTCCATCAATAGCTTGCCAAGCAAGGTACTTTTTAAAAAACTTAGCATTTGGTACGATTTTTTCGTTGTAATCAACATCATCACGACTGGTTGTGTGAAAATATTGTTTTCCAGGAACATCACTTGAGTAAACCGGTGCGTTTGTCTCATCGTCGATTACAAGAACTTTTTGAAAAGTTTTTCATAAACTTTACGGCACCCTCGCTTGGCACGCACCTTCTGGTTCTTGACATGTTTGGGAGCAGCTAATTTTACAAAATCTTTCAATCTTAGATCATTGCATTTTATTCTAGATATACTGGAATTCGAAATTTGTAATTTATCCTGAGGTGCCTGTTCAAAAATCTTTCTTACTTGGTTTATATTTCTGGATATAGGTACTGTACGTGGTCTTCCCGGAATCTTCTCAAAATCTGATTCTTCCGTTTCTTCGTAACGTTTTATTTTTCTGTACAGACTAGTTTTCCTGGCTCCCTCTTAAATAAATGACGATTTCCCATGGCGCAAATTATATTGATTAACTCTCTTTAAAATAATTCTTGTTTAGTTCGCTTCATTTTTAAAAAATGCAAAATATTTTTTGGTACTTTATATATTTATTTATAATTAACACTTATTTACAATAATTTACAACAAAAATATTTACAGAGCAATATAATTAATCTAACTACAATAATCAAATAACCCTACTCCTCGCGGCATGGTGCCAAAAACGCTGGCTGCATTTCCTAGCTGGATGGTTATACTTAACCTTTGGGTGAGGAAAGAACCAGCCCTCTTCTCGCCGGTCACAACATTATTCATTCCTTCATTTATTTCTTTGCGAATATGGGTACATACATACAAAAGGTCTTAAATACTTATAGTCATGTTTTTTATCCATAATCTACCAAATAGGCATGCAAAGATAATACAATATTTTAATTTACATATTTAACACATAAGTCAAAAGAAAAAGTCATTAGTCTCAATTTAAAATATTATAAGAGAGAAAAAAATAACAGCTAGAAATTATTTAAAATAATTTATAGCAGAAATGTCAATATTTCATAATTTTACAAGTCATTTATTAATCTATCATCTAAACACTCTTGGAGTGAGTCTACTACTTATTATTTGTTAGTAAGCATATTTTAAAGTTTTCTTTTAAAGAGGCTATCGTCTTCAATATCTGTCACTGCCTTCGGTAATTTATAGTATATGCGAATTGAAATACAAAAGAAGCTCTTGCTTTCATCAAAGCCGTATTACTTTTTTCTACACATAATTTGTCCGAATGGCGAGCTCTGGATATCTTGTTATACAGTTCTATGTTACGTTATTAATAATTTTATGAAATAGCTCTTTAAAAAAATTTTTGGACTAAGGACCCTACGGACCCAACGTCTCCATAGCAAGTGGAACAGGAAGTCGGCACTGATAGACTCGTATTTGCGACACTTGCTCACTTCAGCTGCCTCTGACGCCGCCCCGGAAGTTAGTTAGTTATCTTACTGAAGTTGCCCTTAGATGAGAGGCAGCCAATGTGTCAACGTAAGTAGCGTCCAAAACAAGGGCTTTGCCTCTCTCTTATTAACATAAGAACCGCTTGGGCAAACATGTAGTTCACACAACGGAGCACCCAAACGGATCCCTATAGCAACGCGTAAGCTTTCGCCATCAAGCAATGTACCTAAATTGCTTGATGGAAGAGCTTGAAGCCAGTGGCTAGAATCCTTTAATAAGACACCAAGAAAACGAGCACGTTCAGTATCATTGTCTAAAGCTTGGAGCAATTCTTGGTGAGTACATATAAATTATATTATTATTATAACATATAAATTATATTATTGTTGTTATACTTATTAAGTGAATCAATAAATAAACGATTTGAATACTAATGCTTTAATTCGTTTAATAAGTCCCAAAACATTTTTATTAGTGTAAAGTTAAAAAAATCATGTAAAAAATAAAACCTATTACATTGATAACAAAACCTCAAAACAATATTATACGGATAAGAAGGATGTCCTTTTTGTAGTCAGATTAAAATATAGACGAAGTCTTTATTACGAGGAGCGAACCCGGGGATAAAAACTAAACAAATATAAAAGAGCATATTTATAGATGCAACATAAAGCAGTCCACCGGCGACATTTAAGCAGAAGGCTGAAGACGCGGTTTCTGTGTATTTGCATAACAAATTGCTTATCCTGCGCCGGTCCCATGCGATTTTTATAAATGTGTGTTAGCAATGTTAGCTTCGGACAGTTCGTGCGGTTGTTTGTTCGTGAGAGAGCCGGGGATGCTTGTTTCCCGGAACCCGTAGACCCCTAACAATGTGGATGCTTAAAAATTCAGCGCTTACAAACTGTTTGTTTACGGATTTATCTAAATATGAACAGAAGTTCATGTACGTATAATATTTAGCATTTGACTACCAGAGTCAAATATTACGGTGACGTATACAAATTAAATTTTAAAAATAATATGTTCTGTATAATATTCGTATAACGACAAAAGTTATGAGTAAATTATGGCAGAAAATATTTTCTTTTTCATGATAAAAGTTGACTGGCTCACAAAATGTTAACCTGGCGTAAAGTGATTGCCGCCTTTCTTAGACAGCAACAGCATTTATATATTTGCAAGTGCTAATTTTAGAAAAGGGACATTCAGTACTAATGCACAGTTGAAGATTGTTGATTTGTCAGTTGACGTTATGACATAAAAACTGGCCAAGTGCAATCGAACTCGAGCGGCGATGGTTTATTATAATTATCCCATTTTTGTTCAGTATTTTTCTTCTAGATTTATATCGTTAACTGAATTATAATACATTGCTTGTAAAGTTTTGTTATTCTAGTTTAATGGAAAGTAACAATTAGGTGCTGGTAGCTTTATAGTATTTTTATGTATATCCAAAAAAGTAAAGAATGATTTCCTGAGAGAAAATGATGGACATAATATAATACTTGGAACAAACAGAATAACTTCTGCTCAAATAAGGCTTAAAAACATAAGAAAATCTTTTATGGGACAATGTATGTATATTTGTTTTACAAAGAAATCAAAGAAAACTTTTAAAATTTTATTTCAAAATCAAGAAAAGTATTAAAAATAGTTTGTGTGTTAAAGGTTATTGTATTATTATTGATCACTTGAATGATAGCATACCCTGATAATGGACTGCTCGCTTCAGTTTGTTTCAAATTTAATATATAATATATAGATAGATAAAAAAATGTTAGTCCCGCTGAGATTCTTACACTGGTTCTTATCAGGTCAGTGGCTTTCTTTCCGGACCGGTGGTAGTTTTTAGGACAATAAATAAACATGAGTTATCACTTCAAAATTAAATAAATATATTTTGAATAAAGAGCCAAAACGGGCCAGCCATCTATTATCGGGCTATCGTGAAAAGCGATTGATGTCACAACAACCGTAAGGGCCCGAGAGTAGTTCAAGCAATGTTCTCGTAGCAACCAGAAACACTAAATCCTAAGGCAAGTAGGAAGACAAACTAACAACTCGCAAAACAATTTACATAGAGAGCGGCCGCGCGGTACACCGCCGGACCGGAGCGGTTGGCTCCATTTCCATAACTAATTAAATTGCAGACCAACTTGGTTCGCAGGTGCTACGGCCTCTGCTACGCTAACGACATCTAGTGAAGGTTTTACGCGCCCAAGATAGCGTGCACCTGTAAAGCGCTTTCTTGCACCGCTTGAATTATGTAGACCTGTAAATAAGGGTTAAATGTAAATCTTTCCATAATGGCTATTAGTATTACCGTAGGGTAACTTTTAAGATTTGGAAAATTTTAATTTTATTTCTATATGTCCTTCTTCTTCATGCATGCATTCTAACTTTTTCATTCAATTTTGCTTGAAGTAAATGATACTAAGCCAATGTTCATTTTCGTCAATTTATTAACGTCAATCAAAAATGACTGGCTAAAAAAATTTTTTGCAACATACATAACTAAACCATTTTCTAGTTTACTGTTTTTCGTCTTTACATAAAACGAAAACTAAGTCTGACTTAATCAATGAACATGAGGCAATGTATGTGAAGTAATGGTTTGTAAAATCTGACCGAATTTATTCTTCTTGTCGTTACTGTTTTGCTACGGAACGTTGAGTAATTTTACTCATCTTAATTCCGGTCATTGACAATTTTACTCCATAAAAATATGGAACCCCTCATAAAAAACTACGAGAATTTGAAAATCGAAAATTATATATTAGAATCAAATTGTAAAGATTTTTGAACCTTAACATGATCATTATTAATTTTGTCGCAAATATAATTCAAGAACTCATTATGTAACGATGTTTTAGAGCAGGTAATCACTTCTGTCTCTTACGTCCTCGTTGGGCAAAATTGTACGTGAAACTCTCTGCTACATCGGAACAAATTTATAGAGTGGGTGCATCGTCCAACCGGGCGCATCGGCCGCACAAAAGATCCATTTACATAACAAATTGGAGGGCTACGCGTGGTCTACGCCGCGTAGACCGTAGCGTTGGTCTGTTATTGCGCCTTGGGGTGCGCTCGCAATTCCGCCAAGTGACTACGTGGTTACGATTAAAGTCTTATCAACTTCGTGTAATGCTAATTTCGCTTTTGTACGATTTGTAAGCTTTTTGATGAACCTTTTTAACCGACTTCAGAAAAGGAGGAGGGTTCTCAATTCGGATGTTTCTATTTTTTATGTATGTTCGCGCGTATCTCCGTCTCTTATCCGATTTAAAAAAAATCTTTTTTTACATCATAGGTAATATTTGCAAAAAAGTCCCTAAAAATTAGAAAAAAACGGTTCTCTGGTTGGTTTTTTAAATGAAAATAACGAAGAAGATATGTTTCGAAAGTACAATTTTAAAGTGTTTGATGTTGGTTTTTGTAATTTTGTTTAAAAATAAACTTGTAATATTTCTTTTCAGTATATTAAAATTCTCTTGTCATGTTTCGTGTTAAAGACACATATGAATTGCATTGGCATTTTCAATTCAGTTAATTTTTAAGTCATTTTATAAATTTTACATCACGTCATTTTAATAATTCATTTGCATCGAAAAGAATGTCTAAGCAGTGTAAAGTTATTTATTTCTTTTTCAAACCAAAATATCTGAAAAATGCACCACGAAATAGATTTGCACGAAAACTTAGAAGTGAACTTTCCCAAAATTTTTTTGACGCTTGAAATCGATTTCTAGTTTGGTATGGAAATAATACTAATTTATCACAGATTAAAACATGATATTTATACGTGCGTCCAGAATAAAAAAAATCGGATTTCGGTTATGGGCAACATGGTCTCCTGAATTCAGAACAAAAATATATAAATGAAATTTAATACCGAGAAAACATTAATTCGAAATCTATGTCAACCCAAGCAAATTTTTGGGCAACCTTAAAATTATTATTGTTTTTTATTGGAATTTTCTCATGTCATTTATAATTATTAATTCAATAATATTTTGTTTTCACGTCCAATAACTACCATATATCTATCTTAAAAATTGTTATAAAGATTTAAAATAATTTTCAGTTGTACATTTTGTTTTTTTTTTATAACGAATACAAATCAAATTAAGTAGAAAAGAAGAAGAATTAGTAAGAAGTCTGTAGAACAATTATTTTTCAAACTCTTACTGTATGTATACAGAGTAAAAATCTTAGTTGCAAATAAGCTCTCCTTTGCAAAACTTATTTTCAATCTTCTGATAAGTTGAAAGAATCTCAAGTAGAAAAGACAACCATTACTGGGAAAACTTTATCAAATGATCTGTTTCATTTTGAAATAGCTAACAGTTACAATTCACGATAACTAAATGCACCCTCCGTTCGGAAAACTTTCAAGATGATTATTAATATCTCTACGACTTATCTGTTATTCAAATTCTATTTACATGAATATAAAAGGGAGTGCTTTTTAAATACGAATAAGAATGGTTTCTAACAATTGTGTATATTAAATATACGTGAATATTATTGTACGTGCGTATCTTTGCTTTTTATTTTAAAAATGTGACCTTTCCCAGCGAAATGAGTAGTTTATAATTAAGGTTAAGAGAAACACATTTTTGTATGTACTCGTACGTATATATGTATGTATGTATATTCTACGATAACTCTCAAGCCAGTGCTTAAATTTCAATGAGATTTGTAATTTATATGTGGGCAATATTGGCACAATTTTTTGGGTCGACGAGCATTAAAATCGGACAAATATTTATACAATAATATTAAAATATTAAATAATAATAACATATTTTAAAAACTGTAAAGAAAATTTTTAGCAATGGTAATGGTTATCGCTTTATTCAAGGTAATTTACTTCTTTGTTCATTGATTGACGCCGAATCAACATTGCTTAAATATACTTATATTAGTTTAAGAACTTATTCGTAGTTATTAAAGTAAAATCAAAAGGTTATATTATTTTTTGCTTTTGAGTCTATTGTTGGTTTAATTTTTTGTTTAAAAGTTATTATTTCACAATTTTTGTAGCAATAATCTACTAATTACTACATGCTTATGTTTTGATTACATTTAAAAATATCTACTTAACTTACTTGGCTATTACCCCTATTTGTCCACCCTTAGGGTAAGAAAATTTTTATAAATTTATATGGAAGTTGCTCCGACGTATATCCTATCCAATAAAAAAAGAATTATTATAATAGGATGGACAACTCTGTGAAAAGTTTTCCGAGGTCTTACATTATAATCAACTAGTGAACAATCAATCATTCCTTATTTTCTTACCCTAAGAATTGGAATATTTTTATCAAATTGTTATAGCAGTAATTTATTGTTATAGCATTTTTAAAGCAGCAAGGTATACCCTATCCAATTAAAAAACAGAATTACCAAAATCGAATAACTTTGTTAAAAGTTTTGCGTATGCCATTACAATAAGCGAGTGAACAATCAATAAACTCCTGTTTTCTTACCCTTAGGGTTAGAATATTTTTTCTAAATTTATATGGGATCACCCTCGCGGTGTACCCTTTCAAATAAAAAAGTAAGTATTACGAAATTCGGAGAACTCTTTAAAAATTTGCCTGAACCACCCCTATTTTCTTCCTCTTAGGGTTGTAATATTTTTTGAATTTATATGGGACTATTCCTTTTTAATAAACAAAAAGTTATCAAAATCGGACTACCCGGTAAAAAGTTATGCGTGGTCATACATAAAAAAATATAAACACGTCGAATTGAGAATCTCGTCCTTCTTTTCGTCGGTTAAAAACAGGACTTAATTTTACGCAGCAGTTTATGATGCGCGTACAAACATTTGAATAGATAGAGAGACAAAAATTCTAAAAATTATTTTGGGCTGTATTTCCCCTATAGAGACTGGAGAGGCTTATATTGATTTTCTCTTTACATCTTCTATCTACAAATATTGGCAAGTTACAATTTTATTACAATATATATATTATATATTTAAATCTTAGCATGTTTTACCATATATTCAGAATCTTATCATATATTTTACATGTAATATCCTACATTATATATACAAATCTCAATGCCTTCTAGAATTGTTCAGATTGTATGCGGAAATTAGGTTGGTCCTAGCCCAAGGAGCTGGTGGAAATAAATTACATTTTTCATAGAATACAAATGAATAATTTTCCAAAGGTTGCACTCTCCCGCCCGGGGCCGGATATTGGTGTTCACGCCATTTCCGTCCGCCATTCCTGAGCTGCAATTACAAACGGTATGCGCGGCTACACATTTTTCTATGAAAGAAACGCGTGTTATATAAACTTTCCGAGTGTCAGCAGTCAACGACAGCTTTATTTCGTTGCCAAGAATCGTTTCGAAGCGCTGAAATTGCTGTATCTACTGTCGATAATATTGCATCTATTTTTATTAAAATTAAGCTTTTATGTGACACAGATTTTTGTTGGTATTTTATTTGGAATTACGAGGAGGCTGTTGGTTTTCAATAGTCAATCGTAATTTAAAACCGAATAATAATTATGGACTACACATGTTGTAATATTATAAACAACAGTTACGCATGAGTTTTTATTAGTAGAGGATAAGGCATGATGAACTAAACTATAGCTTTTATAAATACTAGTATATAATAAACAAACAGTTTTAACGTCTGGTAAGCTATGACTGCTGTATCCTTACTTACATTATAAATTTGAATATGCCATTATATCATTATATCATTATATAATGATATAATGATATAATGGCATATTCAAATTTATAATGTAAGTAAGGATACAGCAGTCATAGCTTACCAGACGTTAAAACTGTTTGTTTATTATATACTAGTATTTATAAAAGCTATAGTTTAGTTCATCATGCCTTATCCTCTACTAATAAAAACTCATGCGTAACTGTTGTTTATAATATTACAACATGTGTAGTCCATAATTATTATTCGGTTTTAAATTACGATTGACTATTGAAAACCAACAGCCTCCTCGTAATTCCAAATAAAATACCAACAAAAATCTGTGTCACATAAAAGCTTAATTTTAATAAAAATAGATGCAATATTATCGACAGTAGATACAGCAATTTCAGCGCTTCGAAACGATTCTTGGCAACGAAATAAAGCTGTCGTTGACTGCTGACACTCGGAAAGTTTATATAACACGCGTTTCTTTCATAGAAAAATGTGTAGCCGCGCATACCGTTTGTAATTGCAGCTCAGGAATGGCGGACGGAAATGGCGTGAACACCAATATCCGGCCCCGGGCGGGAGAGTGCAACCTTTGGAAAATTATTCATTTGTATTCTATGAAAAATGTAATTTATTTCCACCAGCTCCTTGGGCTAGGACCAACCTAATTTCCGCATACAATCTGAACAATTCTAGAAGGCATTGAGATTTGTATATATAATGTAGGATATTACATGTAAAATATATGATAAGATTCTGAATATATGGTAAAACATGCTAAGATTTAAATATATAATATATATATTGTAATAAAATTGTAACTTGCCAATATTTGTAGATAGAAGATGTAAAGAGAAAATCAATATAAGCCTCTCCAGTCTCTATAGGGGAAATACAGCCCAAAATAATTTTTAGAATTTTTGTCTCTCTATCTATTCAAATGTTTGTACGCGCATCATAAACTGCTGCGTAAAATTAAGTCCTGTTTTTAACCGACGAAAAGAAGGACGAGATTCTCAATTCGACGTGTTTATATTTTTTTATGTATGACCACGCATAACTTTTTACCGGGTAGTCCGATTTTGATAACTTTTTGTTTATTAAAAAGGAATAGTCCCATATAAATTCAAAAAATATTACAACCCTAAGAGGAAGAAAATAGGGGTGGTTCAGGCAAATTTTTAAAGAGTTCTCCGAATTTCGTAATACTTACTTTTTTATTTGAAAGGGTACACCGCGAGGGTGATCCCATATAAATTTAGAAAAAATATTCTAACCCTAAGGGTAAGAAAACAGGAGTTTATTGATTGTTCACTCGCTTATTGTAATGGCATACGCAAAACTTTTAACAAAGTTATTCGATTTTGGTAATTCTGTTTTTTAATTGGATAGGGTATACCTTGCTGCTTTAAAAATGCTATAACAATAAATTACTGCTATAACAATTTGATAAAAATATTCCAATTCTTAGGGTAAGAAAATAAGGAATGATTGATTGTTCACTAGTTGATTATAATGTAAGACCTCGGAAAACTTTTCACAGAGTTGTCCATCCTATTATAATAATTCTTTTTTTATTGGATAGGATATACGTCGGAGCAACTTCCATATAAATTTATAAAAATTTTCTTACCCTAAGGGTGGACAAATAGGGGTAATAGCCAAGTAAGTTAAGTAGATATTTTTAAATGTAATCAAAACATAAGCATGTAGTAATTAGTAGATTATTGCTACAAAAATTGTGAAATAATAACTTTTAAACAAAAAATTAAACCAACAATAGACTCAAAAGCAAAAAATAATATAACCTTTTGATTTTACTTTAATAACTACGAATAAGTTCTTAAACTAATATAAGTATATTTAAGCAATGTTGATTCGGCGTCAATCAATGAACAAAGAAGTAAATTACCTTGAATAAAGCGATAACCATTACCATTGCTAAAAATTTTCTTTACAGTTTTTAAAATATGTTATTATTATTTAATATTTTAATATTATTGTATAAATATTTGTCCGATTTTAATGCTCGTCGACCCAAAAAATTGTGCCAATATTGCCCACATATAAATTACAAATCTCATTGAAATTTAAGCACTGGCTTGAGAGTTATCGTAGAATATACATACATACATATATACGTACGAGTACATACAAAAATGTGTTTCTCTTAACCTTAATTATAAACTACTCATTTCGCTGGGAAAGGTCACATTTTTAAAATAAAAAGCAAAGATACGCACGTACAATAATATTCACGTATATTTAATATACACAATTGTTAGAAACCATTCTTATTCGTATTTAAAAAGCACTCCCTTTTATATTCATGTAAATAGAATTTGAATAACAGATAAGTCGTAGAGATATTAATAATCATCTTGAAAGTTTTCCGAACGGAGGGTGCATTTAGTTATCGTGAATTGTAACTGTTAGCTATTTCAAAATGAAACAGATCATTTGATAAAGTTTTCCCAGTAATGGTTGTCTTTTCTACTTGAGATTCTTTCAACTTATCAGAAGATTGAAAATAAGTTTTGCAAAGGAGAGCTTATTTGCAACTAAGATTTTTACTCTGTATACATACAGTAAGAGTTTGAAAAATAATTGTTCTACAGACTTCTTACTAATTCTTCTTCTTTTCTACTTAATTTGATTTGTATTCGTTATAAAAAAAAAACAAAATGTACAACTGAAAATTATTTTAAATCTTTATAACAATTTTTAAGATAGATATATGGTAGTTATTGGACGTGAAAACAAAATATTATTGAATTAATAATTATAAATGACATGAGAAAATTCCAATAAAAAACAATAATAATTTTAAGGTTGCCCAAAAATTTGCTTGGGTTGACATAGATTTCGAATTAATGTTTTCTCGGTATTAAATTTCATTTATATATTTTTGTTCTGAATTCAGGAGACCATGTTGCCCATAACCGAAATCCGATTTTTTTTATTCTGGACGCACGTATAAATATCATGTTTTAATCTGTGATAAATTAGTATTATTTCCATACCAAACTAGAAATCGATTTCAAGCGTCAAAAAAATTTTGGGAAAGTTCACTTCTAAGTTTTCGTGCAAATCTATTTCGTGGTGCATTTTTCAGATATTTTGGTTTGAAAAAGAAATAAATAACTTTACACTGCTTAGACATTCTTTTCGATGCAAATGAATTATTAAAATGACGTGATGTAAAATTTATAAAATGACTTAAAAATTAACTGAATTGAAAATGCCAATGCAATTCATATGTGTCTTTAACACGAAACATGACAAGAGAATTTTAATATACTGAAAAGAAATATTACAAGTTTATTTTTAAACAAAATTACAAAAACCAACATCAAACACTTTAAAATTGTACTTTCGAAACATATCTTCTTCGTTATTTTCATTTAAAAAACCAACCAGAGAACCGTTTTTTTCTAATTTTTAGGGACTTTTTTGCAAATATTACCTATGATGTAAAAAAAGATTTTTTTTAAATCGGATAAGAGACGGAGATACGCGCGAACATACATAAAAAATAGAAACATCCGAATTGAGAACCCTCCTCCTTTTCTGAAGTCGGTTAAAAAGGTTCATCAAAAAGCTTACAAATCGTACAAAAGCGAAATTAGCATTACACGAAGTTGATAAGACTTTAATCGTAACCACGTAGTCACTTGGCGGAATTGCGAGCGCACCCCAAGGCGCAATAACAGACCAACGCTACGGTCTACGCGGCGTAGACCACGCGTAGCCCTCCAATTTGTTATGTAAATGGATCTTTTGTGCGGCCGATGCGCCCGGTTGGACGATGCACCCACTCTATAAATTTGTTCCGATGTAGCAGAGAGTTTCACGTACAATTTTGCCCAACGAGGACGTAAGAGACAGAAGTGATTACCTGCTCTAAAACATCGTTACATAATGAGTTCTTGAATTATATTTGCGACAAAATTAATAATGATCATGTTAAGGTTCAAAAATCTTTACAATTTGATTCTAATATATAATTTTCGATTTTCAAATTCTCGTAGTTTTTTATGAGGGGTTCCATATTTTTATGGAGTAAAATTGTCAATGACCGGAATTAAGATGAGTAAAATTACTCAACGTTCCGTAGCAAAACAGTAACGACAAGAAGAATAAATTCGGTCAGATTTTACAAACCATTACTTCACATACATTGCCTCATGTTCATTGATTAAGTCAGACTTAGTTTTCGTTTTATGTAAAGACGAAAAACAGTAAACTAGAAAATGGTTTAGTTATGTATGTTGCAAAAAATTTTTTTAGCCAGTCATTTTTGATTGACGTTAATAAATTGACGAAAATGAACATTGGCTTAGTATCATTTACTTCAAGCAAAATTGAATGAAAAAGTTAGAATGCATGCATGAAGAAGAAGGACATATAGAAATAAAATTAAAATTTTCCAAATCTTAAAAGTTACCCTACGGTAATACTAATAGCCATTATGGAAAGATTTACATTTAACCCTTATTTACAGGTCTACATAATTCAAGCGGTGCAAGAAAGCGCTTTACAGGTGCACGCTATCTTGGGCGCGTAAAACCTTCACTAGATGTCGTTAGCGTAGCAGAGGCCGTAGCACCTGCGAACCAAGTTGGTCTGCAATTTAATTAGTTATGGAAATGGAGCCAACCGCTCCGGTCCGGCGGTGTACCGCGCGGCCGCTCTCTATGTAAATTGTTTTGCGAGTTGTTAGTTTGTCTTCCTACTTGCCTTAGGATTTAGTGTTTCTGGTTGCTACGAGAACATTGCTTGAACTACTCTCGGGCCCTTACGGTTGTTGTGACATCAATCGCTTTTCACGATAGCCCGATAATAGATGGCTGGCCCGTTTTGGCTCTTTATTCAAAATATATTTATTTAATTTTGAAGTGATAACTCATGTTTATTTATTGTCCTAAAAACTACCACCGGTCCGGAAAGAAAGCCACTGACCTGATAAGAACCAGTGTAAGAATCTCAGCGGGACTAACATTTTTTTATCTATCTATATATTATATATTAAATTTGAAACAAACTGAAGCGAGCAGTCCATTATCAGGGTATGCTATCATTCAAGTGATCAATAATAATACAATAACCTTTAACACACAAACTATTTTTAATACTTTTCTTGATTTTGAAATAAAATTTTAAAAGTTTTCTTTGATTTCTTTGTAAAACAAATATACATACATTGTCCCATAAAAGATTTTCTTATGTTTTTAAGCCTTATTTGAGCAGAAGTTATTCTGTTTGTTCCAAGTATTATATTATGTCCATCATTTTCTCTCAGGAAATCATTCTTTACTTTTTTGGATATACATAAAAATACTATAAAGCTACCAGCACCTAATTGTTACTTTCCATTAAACTAGAATAACAAAACTTTACAAGCAATGTATTATAATTCAGTTAACGATATAAATCTAGAAGAAAAATACTGAACAAAAATGGGATAATTATAATAAACCATCGCCGCTCGAGTTCGATTGCACTTGGCCAGTTTTTATGTCATAACGTCAACTGACAAATCAACAATCTTCAACTGTGCATTAGTACTGAATGTCCCTTTTCTAAAATTAGCACTTGCAAATATATAAATGCTGTTGCTGTCTAAGAAAGGCGGCAATCACTTTACGCCAGGTTAACATTTTGTGAGCCAGTCAACTTTTATCATGAAAAAGAAAATATTTTCTGCCATAATTTACTCATAACTTTTGTCGTTATACGAATATTATACAGAACATATTATTTTTAAAATTTAATTTGTATACGTCACCGTAATATTTGACTCTGGTAGTCAAATGCTAAATATTATACGTACATGAACTTCTGTTCATATTTAGATAAATCCGTAAACAAACAGTTTGTAAGCGCTGAATTTTTAAGCATCCACATTGTTAGGGGTCTACGGGTTCCGGGAAACAAGCATCCCCGGCTCTCTCACGAACAAACAACCGCACGAACTGTCCGAAGCTAACATTGCTAACACACATTTATAAAAATCGCATGGGACCGGCGCAGGATAAGCAATTTGTTATGCAAATACACAGAAACCGCGTCTTCAGCCTTCTGCTTAAATGTCGCCGGTGGACTGCTTTATGTTGCATCTATAAATATGCTCTTTTATATTTGTTTAGTTTTTATCCCCGGGTTCGCTCCTCGTAATAAAGACTTCGTCTATATTTTAATCTGACTACAAAAAGGACATCCTTCTTATCCGTATAATATTGTTTTGAGGTTTTGTTATCAATGTAATAGGTTTTATTTTTTACATGATTTTTTTAACTTTACACTAATAAAAATGTTTTGGGACTTATTAAACGAATTAAAGCATTAGTATTCAAATCGTTTATTTATTGATTCACTTAATAAGTATAACAACAATAATATAATTTATATGTTATAATAATAATATAATTTATATGTACTCACCAAGAATTGCTCCAAGCTTTAGACAATGATACTGAACGTGCTCGTTTTCTTGGTGTCTTATTAAAGGATTCTAGCCACTGGCTTCAAGCTCTTCCATCAAGCAATTTAGGTACATTGCTTGATGGCGAAAGCTTACGCGTTGCTATAGGGATCCGTTTGGGTGCTCCGTTGTGTGAACTACATGTTTGCCCAAGCGGTTCTTATGTTAATAAGAGAGAGGCAAAGCCCTTGTTTTGGACGCTACTTACGTTGACACATTGGCTGCCTCTCATCTAAGGGCAACTTCAGTAAGATAACTAACTAACTTCCGGGGCGGCGTCAGAGGCAGCTGAAGTGAGCAAGTGTCGCAAATACGAGTCTATCAGTGCCGACTTCCTGTTCCACTTGCTATGGAGACGTTGGGTCCGTAGGGTCCTTAGTCCAAAAATTTTTTTAAAGAGCTATTTCATAAAATTATTAATAACGTAACATAGAACTGTATAACAAGATATCCAGAGCTCGCCATTCGGACAAATTATGTGTAGAAAAAAGTAATACGGCTTTGATGAAAGCAAGAGCTTCTTTTGTATTTCAATTCGCATATACTATAAATTACCGAAGGCAGTGACAGATATTGAAGACGATAGCCTCTTTAAAAGAAAACTTTAAAATATGCTTACTAACAAATAATAAGTAGTAGACTCACTCCAAGAGTGTTTAGATGATAGATTAATAAATGACTTGTAAAATTATGAAATATTGACATTTCTGCTATAAATTATTTTAAATAATTTCTAGCTGTTATTTTTTTCTCTCTTATAATATTTTAAATTGAGACTAATGACTTTTTCTTTTGACTTATGTGTTAAATATGTAAATTAAAATATTGTATTATCTTTGCATGCCTATTTGGTAGATTATGGATAAAAAACATGACTATAAGTATTTAAGACCTTTTGTATGTATGTACCCATATTCGCAAAGAAATAAATGAAGGAATGAATAATGTTGTGACCGGCGAGAAGAGGGCTGGTTCTTTCCTCACCCAAAGGTTAAGTATAACCATCCAGCTAGGAAATGCAGCCAGCGTTTTTGGCACCATGCCGCGAGGAGTAGGGTTATTTGATTATTGTAGTTAGATTAATTATATTGCTCTGTAAATATTTTTGTTGTAAATTATTGTAAATAAGTGTTAATTATAAATAAATATATAAAGTACCAAAAAATATTTTGCATTTTTTAAAAATGAAGCGAACTAAACAAGAATTATTTTAAAGAGAGTTAATCAATATAATTTGCGCCATGGGAAATCGTCATTTATTTAAGAGGGAGCCAGGAAAACTAGTCTGTACAGAAAAATAAAACGTTACGAAGAAACGGAAGAATCAGATTTTGAGAAGATTCCGGGAAGACCACGTACAGTACCTATATCCAGAAATATAAACCAAGTAAGAAAGATTTTTGAACAGGCACCTCAGGATAAATTACAAATTTCGAATTCCAGTATATCTAGAATAAAATGCAATGATCTAAGATTGAAAGATTTTGTAAAATTAGCTGCTCCCAAACATGTCAAGAACCAGAAGGTGCGTGCCAAGCGAGGGTGCCGTAAAGTTTATGAAAAACTTTTCAAAAAGTTCTTGTAATCGACGATGAGACAAACGCACCGGTTTACTCAAGTGATGTTCCTGGAAAACAATATTTTCACACAACCAGTCGTGATGATGTTGATTACAACGAAAAAATCGTACCAAATGCTAAGTTTTTTAAAAAGTACCTTGCTTGGCAAGCTATTGATGGAAGCGGTAATGTTTCTTAACCCTATTATAGAATAGGGTCTATGAACTCCCAGACTTATCTTAGAGAGTGCATTATCAAACACTTAATTCATTTTATAGATAGGCATTACCAGAGACAAGATTTTTTGTTTTGGTCGGACTTGGCTTCATGCCATTATGAGTTTAATGTTACTCAGTGCTTATAGTCTGCAGGTGTTGACTTTGTAACTAGGCTAAATAATGCCTCGAATGTTCCTCAAGCTCAAGGTATTGAAATATTTAGGCCCTGTGCAAAAAAATTACCACAAACGTTGAGATTATTTAAACACAGATGGACGAGATTCGCTAAAAGAGTACATCTAGAAAACGCAGCTACATCTAGAAAAGCGGTCATGAAGCATGCTGCAATCAATATCAGAAAAATTGGATACAGAGGCATAGCTGCTGCAAATTTGATATAAAAATTAAAAATAAGTAAGTTTTACCTTCATATATATACCAAAGCCATATTATTATGGATGATTTTTAATTAAATATTGTTAAGTATATTTAGTCTTTTTACTTCTGGGACACCCCAGTATATTGCTGGGCCGAGAGTATTGAGAATATTTTAAAATGTTGGGCAAATATATATTTTCAGTGTTGTTGTCGTCTTCTCTTTTGATAATAAATTTTCAATAAGTTCAAGCGAATTCTCAAGAAATTTAATAACACAATTATCTCAAAATTTCTGTTACTAAATTAATTGTTAGATTCATTCCTTATCTACAATATTGGTAACATGTATCAGTATTTTTTATCATATTTAATATGATTTTTTTGTGTAATCGAGATTAACTCTGTTTAAAGCAATATATAACAGTGATTGGTAATACAAAAAGTTTTACTTTGCTGCGTATCCTATTTTTAATCGACTTCCGAAAAGGAGGAAGGTTCTCAATTCGAATATTTATATTTTTGTTTATATGCATTCGCACTCTTCTCCGCCATTTATGAACCGATTTTAAAAATTATTTTTTATCCTTTATGACATTCTTCCGGAATACTTGTTTCAGTAGTTTTTCTTTTAAATCAAAATAGCAAAATGGATTTTTTGTATATTTGCATGTCGTTTGCAAAATTCTCCTTAACTTATTAACTTATTTGAAAAATTATTCTTATTATTAAAAAGTTAAAAGTACATTTTTAAGGCTGAAATCGGTTTTTGTAATTTTCTGTGAAAACTAATTTGTAACCCTTAATTTAATTTACGCGTATAAGTCTAATGAGGATTTTTTTTGATTCTTAGATCCCTAAAATAGCATAATATTCTCAATAAAATATCAATTTACAGTGCTGCCAATACATCGTGTATATAACAACTAACGGGCTTTTGTCCCACTGATGACAAAAGGCTAGTCGGATTATTTGGGTGCCCTAGACAGATCCAGGCTGCGACATGCGTCTTCATCTTTATTGCCTCGTACCTTAGTCATGCGGTTCAGACAGCTGAAGCCGCTGCAGAATTTGTTGCAGCCAAAAACCATGAAATATTTCGTTATATATTTTTTTTAATACTTCCTGCCTTTGAGACGACAGGATGCTCGGAGTAAGAAGCTATGGTTTTCCTTAAGGATGTTGGGCATCAAGTGGGCGCGCTGGTTCTTTGGCGCAAAAGTTTTCCATCGCAATACTACGTGGTAATGCGGCAAGTGTAATGGGTTCCTTTGCTCTTAGAACTAGTCATGGGGGCTTATTTGATTAGGTTACTTTTTAGGTCGTATTTGTTTACGCCGAAGTAGATTATAAGAGAACTATGACACGGTAAGGTGTGACACAAAATTCGGTATAAACTAAGAAATACTAGTAATTATTTATTGCAAAAAATAATTAGGCAATACCACAAATAAAGGTCGATTTTCTGTTACATTTTTTATTAGTCAAAAGTGTGGTAGTGATTTAAGATCCAGAAAAGTTTACTTGTCTTAATCTACTATAAATAGAAAAATAAACTTTTGAAACTGACGGATAAAGTTTGTAAATGTTAAATAGAATAAAGTTTGCTGAGTTTATTGTATGAAAAATTCTGAGCCCAGAATTTTTTATGATTCATTCGTATTTGATCCAACGAGAATATTTTCTGGATAGAAAACGCACGGGTCCGGAATTGCGACAGCTGCAAATTTTAATACAGTTCAGTTTTGTGATGGAAATTTTTCTTTCCGCTTCAGCCCATCAACTGCATTTTCTGTGCGTTTTTATTTCTAGCATGGACGTTTCTTTGTGTAAAAATAGTTATATACTGCTAGGTAAACACGACTTAATTTAATTATGTAAAAATTGTGTTAGAGCTAATGCATTTTACTTTTTATTGAGCAGTATAAATTTAATAAGAATTTTATGTAAAAAGGACAACCTTGGGGTGTTTTTAAATAAGTTCATCACTTTTAAAGTAAGGAGCATCAAATTTCATGTGTGACAAAAATTTTAAATATACAATTTTGTGTATGCCTAATTTCTTATCTCTTTTGTATTTTCTTTACTTTATGAAAAACTTGACGTTTCATAAGAGCGCGCAAGCGCCGATGTGAATAAACATACTTTGATTTTGATTATTTTTATAATAGTTTAAAGGGATTAATTAGAGGTCTAAGGTGTAAGATTCGTAATTGAAAAAAGAAACGATAGACGGCGTTGTGCATTTTGTGAATCTCGCTGTCATATACTAGCAAACAAAGTTGTGGGTAGCAACTAGTCATCTTAAAGTAACGCCATAACAGTAAGAGCAAATGTATAAGTACACTAATACGAATGCAGGTTAGGTACGATAAAACTTTGCCATTACAAAGATTGAGCGCTGTAATGAGATTATTTTTATGTTTATATGAGTGATTGATTGCTTTATCGATTGCTATCGGCTCTGCATTTTCCATCGTCTAGACGAGGGGGAACATGTTCATTTAACTTTATAATTTAATTTCCGCCCCATGATTATATCTACTAGTATAAAAGCTTTTTTTCATCGCGATGTGAGGAAGAAATACGCTGACAACTTGTCTGGGGGTTCTCTCCCATAAGTGAAATAGGTGATACCTGTGCTGCCTGGGGTGTTTTGTCTTTTCATCTCATGCAAACCGCTACAGTTTCTCTAGGTAAGAAATACTGTCGTAATGAAGATTGGTTCGATGAGAATGACCAAGTGATCGGGGCAGCATTCGACAAGCACAGAGAGCCCTTGAGATAGCATAGCAGGTGAGGTGTTAGCGTTGCGGCAATCAAGGCAAGTGATCTGGAACTGCGT
>JAOCPS010000029.1:4641932-4652165 GCA_025505425.1 Graphium colonna | reverse complement strand
TATTTGCTCCGTGTGGGAATCGAACCCACGACCTGCGACGCCGCAGCCAATGTCTTAGCAACTGCGCCAACCGGTCACTACTATTTAAAAGTAAATGTCGTCAACATTCTTCAGGTGGAATGTACTGTAATTTATACGATAAAGTTGAGTAAATGCCTGAAAAATAAGCTGATATCGCAAAAAAACTAAATAAATTATTATAAAAAAATTAAGCTTTCCATTTTCAACGAGTCAGCTGATTTTATTGGCTAGCGATTGATTTATTAATATTATTGTCTTGCCGTGAGCGAGCCAGTGGCCGTAGCCAGCCAGTTCATAATTTACCCGCGCCTGGTCCGCTCGATACGCGGCTTAGTTTGACGCCTGACATATTTATGGCCTTTCGAAATTCGCTCTAGCGACTAACCAATTTAAGGTTTATTCGAGGACACCGCCTGCAGTTTTCCCGATGCAAGAACCATTTTGGGTCGGTCCTGGAAATTTTAATGCATATTCCACTTGTATATTTAGCGTCGTATTCCTGGGCATAACAGGTCGTTTTCAATTGGGTTGCGAATAATGTGTTTGAAGTGAAAACTTCTTTAGCGGCATTGAGCATTTTTGGGATGGGTGAAAATGCCAAACTAGCGTCCGGACACGTGACTTGATCGAAAATTCGTGAGAAGTTCTGAAGTGCTATAATTTTTAGGTAATATAAATAGTCATGTTTGTATATGATAGCGCAATAAATAAATATTGTATTTAATGACGTATAAATATATTTACAATATTCTTGTAATTATAACATATTTTGTTTTATATTTATTAGTATTTTTTACGTAATTTAATTTTTTTTAAATTTTATGTACCAGTTTTTACCGTTGTTTTTTAATGTAAATCTTGTTTATGATTTGACTATAGAAACAACTTATATATGTGACGCGAAATTGTAACGCTCAACTTTTTTTAAAAGCCTGGTTATACGCCTAATAAAATATGCGGTAATGTGGTAAAATGTAATAAGGCTGATGAAAAACCAATTTTTAAATATAATTTTGTTAAATATAGTGGTATGTTTTAGTTTACGTTAGCTTGTACGTTTCCCATATAAACAAAACAATACCTCTCAAGGCTTCTCTTCTTTACCCAAAACATTTCTGCCATCGTAAAACATCCGCTAATTATCCGAAAACGTCTGTACGCCTTCGAAGAAACTTAAATAGGCCATAAAGCTCGCTTGACCCAAAGAGCTTCGTTTTAAAATTGCGTAGCCAAGAGAAATTTATGGACGTGGAAGACACTTCATAGGCTTTTACGGGTAGGCTATATCTTGAAGACCTCTACTCGATTACCCACAATATCTTTAATCGCGTCGGGAACAGGAAAAATACTTGGACAATTGTTCAAAGCGACGAGACGAAAACCTCTTATTGCTATCTTAAAAATTCCGCACGAAAATCAACAATTCAATTTTTCCGGGCCCATAATGCGGAATGATGGATTTGTTATAACTACCATAGGTTTTACATATTTTAATACAAAATATACTGCAATATTTTTCTTACTTTTACAGCATATTAACTTAGATTTAAATAGATATATAAATATTGTAGCAAAATACTATGATATGCTTAGTTACAAATTAAGCAATGTGATACTTTTTTATTTTAATGTAACTGGTAGACGTAGATGAGTGGGATCAAACGAAAACTTTTCAGCATTATTATATTATTAAAATTGTCATTTACAGTTCACGTATTACATAAGAAACATTAACGTAAGAAAGCGTAGGCTTCGAATAATAACTGAAGGTTGTGCATTCGAAATACAATCTTCTAATTTATGTAGAAAAGGAAATCAAGATAAGTTTATAAAACTACATTTGTCATTTTCACCCATTGTAAAAACATTAGATTTAACGAGGTCTGTTCAGCAATTTCCTTATCGAAACCCCCTAGTACGGGCTATCAGCAAACACGATAAAATCCACCGATATCCGCGCAATACGTTTAATGTCTTACAGAGGAACGAAATAGGGAGAGAAGACAGACCGAAGCACTGTTCAAATATTCCCGATTATAGGAGTGAGACGGTCGCGGGGTCCCCGTGGAGCTGCATCGCTCCATCCAGACGTATTTCGCATTTAACTATGTATAAAGATTTGAACAGCACGCAGCATTGTCTCGGAATTGGATTCAAATTGAGTCTCCTTTGGTAACCAGTTTTGGACTTGCAATTTCCTGTAATTTAACTACGTTGTAAATACTTAATGTTGCATATATACACCTCCTAATCAGAAATGAGGCTGTTAATTGTTGTTAGAAAAATAACTATTTAACGGTAATCATATATTGCTTAGTGAGCTAACATAAATAAGTCCCAAATTTTAGATGAATTAGAAGAAAAACATCCTTCGAAAATATTCCTAATTTACGAGTATATTTCGCATATATCTTAAAATGTACCCTAATTACACTATATGCATTCAGCCCATGGGATGAGAAATATATTAAGGAAAAAAGTGAAAGAAAAAGATTAGGCGTCACTTTAACACCCTAACTTTGTTTCATAAGTATAGCTACGATTCTTTTTTCTTTCCCAAAGTGCGTTACGAATTTTGGATACTTGCGCATATTTACACTTTCCGGTTAGTTTTCAATCAGTCCCTTTCTATATTACTATTTCCCGTGTTTGCCCGCGGCTAGGGATTCGAGACTTATGTTTTGGTAAAGTATTTTTCAAGAAATTAAACTTATGCAGATTTCAAGGTTTGGACCATGCTGAGATTTTCAATTCGGAATATGTAATGTTTAAAGGTCTAGAATAAAGTTGTTATGTATTAAGAACAATAATAAAGAATTATTTCATTTTATTTACATTTATTGTACCGATCGTATAACAAGGTGATTACACTTCATTTTAAAATTTCACTTTTTTGGACTTTAAAAATTATATCTACAAAGGTATTCATAAAAAGATTCCATCGTGCTCTGAATCACACAATTGCTAGAGATTTCAGAATTTATGTAACTTCCCAGGTAAGTTTTGTCAAATATACATATGCCATTCCATATTCTGAATTTCACATTCGGTGAAGGTTCTGTGGTTAAATTTCAGATGGACGAACGCAGTCCAAATCCAGACTGGGAAACACTCTACAGTGATGGCTTTGAATAAATTTATTTGTAGTTGTACCAACAGCGACAATTATTCAAAACGCCACAACGTATTAATAAGCGATTCCGGCACCTGAAAGATCACGTGTCGCCACCGCCGGCGCTTGCTACTGCGAGACGGGGTATGTCGCGAGTTACAGCGATTTACAAATATATACATCTGTGTAAAACATATGTACAGGATAATTTATGTTTCTCTTATGGAGTCTCTTCTATCTATACAACGAATATCAATGATGTTTATATTGTGAATTTCATTTTTATTTTTTTTATGGAAAGGAAGACAAACGAGTAGACGGTTCACCTGATGGTAAGTGATCCCGTCGCTCATGGATACACGCAACATCCGCAAAAATGCGAATGCATTGTCAATCTGGGAAATTGGATACAATTAAACCTATTGTAACATTTGGATAAGATGGGTCGGGATTAAGGATTTGGAGGGGATAGGAGTGGGAAAAGAAAAGTGTAGAAATGGCCATCCGGCATCCTCAAAATTCATGCATATTTTATGTCAACTTTATAAAGGGTGGTGGTACTTCCCCGGAGGAGCGTGGAGATATAGTAATTTTCGGATACTACAATTTCTACAGCTGTCCTTTTGTTTTTCTAGTTTAACAAATTATAATAACAAAAATTGTCTTAAGAGTTTAGTATCCATAAGTAACAGGGACACTATCACTAAGCCGCCGCTGTGACCGTCTATAACAGGGCTATACCTTCCGTATGCTTGTTTTGTATATATAACTGCGTATAACTGACGTGCGTACAATTGATTTTTAAAGCGTCCTTTGTTTTGTATTTTTCTGTGCAAACGATGAATTATGTACGTGCAATTCAAAGAACGATCAATTGATTAGTAATAATGATAAAACATTACAAAATCAACAAGCACAATTTCACGTTCATAACTAAAATATTATTAAGGAAATAATACACTTTATTGGCAGCCGAGCGAAGCTGTATTTATAGGACTATCTCCGTCCCGAAATAACTGTCAAATTAGTTTAAATATTGACACGTTAATGTCAGATATAACACTAAGAGTCAAGATATCATTTTACAAACAAATTATGTATGTTGCGTTATTCGTGATACAACAGTTGTTAGTTACAAAATTTAGTTTTAAAGATAATTAAAACCCCGATTTATCCCAGATATAACCAAAATATCGTTTGGATTCTCCATTAATTCAAATAATGTTTTGGTTATGTTTAATAAAAAAAAACATAATTCGACATTACATACGGCAAGCTATTAATCATCTATTGTTATAATTAAATAACAACGAAAATTTGAAGCAAAGCACTACAAAAATTACAACGAATAAATTCGGTATGTTGCAGACTGTAAGCGGTATATGGAATATGGAAAATAATTATTAAATGATGGATTAGAAATAGCTGGTGTAACTTCTTATTGATGTATCTTGCAACAAAAGCTTGGAATATGGTGGATTTAGTTTAATTTTTATTGAGGGGATATATTCATATTGTTTGATTAAATTTGTACTTTAATTTGAGTGTAATAAATTATCTTTTCGAAAGTGGACACTTATTTGTGGATAAAAAAATATACCAAATCACTTATTTTGGGACGAAGGGAATATGATGCAATGAGCGAAGCTGAGTGAACCAGATACAATTTATTTCATAATCGCTGTATGCATGGCCACACCTTTACCCCGTCCTGTCCCAACAACGCGTGTTAATCAGACAGATCACGGCTAATTGCCGACTGGAGTGTGAAATGCGGGCTTAGCGATGAAATTATCAGCAGTTTAGCGTTGATTTATGCTTGATTAAAAGCGGCTAATTCCTAAGGGATGGGAGATAGGCTCGAAACATACTATGTAAATAAACGGTGGGTGATGGACGAATATTTCGTTTCATATTTTGTTTATTAGTAAAAAAACTTTAATCTAGATTTTATCAAGTTATTATTCTGTTCCATATAAAAGATTGCCCATGATTATCTATCGGTTGTAATAGTAAAAGTAAAAAGTAAAGTAACAGCCTATTTTCAAATTGTGCCATTACTGGGCAAAGGCCTCTTCTAGATAGATATGGGTCATAGTCTACCACGCGGCCTCAGTGCGTAATGGCGTATTTCACATATCTTAGAAATCTTTGTATTATTGCTCAGATATGTAGGTTTCCTCACGATGTTTTTCTTCACCGTTGAGCACTTAGCAAATCAGCACTTAAGACTACAATTAAGAAATTAATAATTTCATTGGTGCCAGCACCGGGGACCTCACTTAGGTTCTCCTCAAGTAATCAGTATAAAAGGCGTGCACCCGGATTTGCACACAGCACACTGGGCTACCACGGCTATGAGTTAATATTAGGTGAAAGTAAACTTGTTAGTTTTCTTCGGTTCGAGAACTTTACTATTATCCTGATGCAAATTGGATGTTTTGTACCCCTGACAATATGTATGCAAGATATTCTAATAGTTCAGACGGGTTCCATAGCAATTAAATATAATTATTCTCTAATTAATAATATTAGACTTAATATTACATTTTATGTACAACATTCGAAGACGGGAGTGGGTTCTCAATCAGGAAAATTGGATAGAATAGGTTTATTGGGGAGGTTGATGTCTGAATTAAGGATTTGGAAGGGAAAGGAGTGGGATAAGAAAAGAGTAGGAATCGCCATCCGGCAATCGCAAAGTCTTACATACTTTACTTTATGCCGACTTCATAAAGAATGGTGGTATCGGACCCCGGGCGAGCGTGGCAATAGATGTGTGGCAAATGCTATAAAAACATGTTATGCTCTACCGCCTACGAGTATTTAATAAATATTATGCATGTGAAGGTGTGTATGTTTAAATAGGTAATAGGGTAATATTTGGTATACGGAAAATAAATTATGGATATTAACATATTAGTATAGATTTTGAATATTGCAAAAAAATACACGACTGAAACCTCGAGAAACAGCTAGTTTGATATAATTTTTACCGCCATAATAAAAAGATCTGTCACATTTACGCCATTTCCCCAATCGTTTCTGCTGTGTTATATACTAACAAAATTGATTAACATATAAAATGGAACAGTATAAATTATTTCATCCATTATTTTATTAATTAAGATTTTATTTATTATTAATCGATATACTATTAAATATATTAATATAACGTAAAAATTTAATAAAAACAAAATAGTAAAACAAGGTTTAAAAACATACATATATGATGACACTTAGAAAACGGGACGTTATTTGATAAATAATGAATTTGTAATATTTTGTCATATAACATACCTAAATTTTGATTAATTAAGAGTAAAATTTTACCTTGAAGCAATCTTAGTCTGAACAGAATCTTGCCTGGCTCTTGCAACTAAAATCAGGGCCATTTCATTTGTACCTTAGAGATATATTAACTACCTGTTAATATTTGTAAACAGTTTCTTCTACCGTCACGGGGGTTCCCCTAATCGAACAAACGAAGGCGTAATAAGGTGCTACCAACATAATGAGTACCACGATGAATGGGCCTCGATAGAGATTTGTATCGGTAATGGGTTCGCGGGGAGCCCCCCAGGAGGTCCCATTCCGGGCAATGTAATTGGCACCCCTGCTGCTCAGGACCTCAGTTGCTTGGTAGCGTTTAAGGGGATTTTTAAACGACCTTGCGTGACCTTGTCCCGTGATGGGATGCGATTCTGCTGATACATTAAGTCTTAATGGTATCATTTTTTGCTGATGGATTTCACTGAAAAATTGGTTAGTTGTTAATTTGTTTTTAAGATGTACGCTCAAACTGTACAAAACTTTGTATTTTTGTACAATAACTAATATTTTTACTTGTTAGGATGTTTTTTTTTGTCATAAAAAGATTTTGCTTTACATTTTAATGTCATGATAATATATATTATATATTATATGTTAGAAACTGAGCAAATATTTGTCTCTGTTACAATGACCATTCACATATATGGATATTAACGTACTCAATTTAATCTTGGTCCTCAGCGTAGACCATTTTATATAATTTTTATTTATTATTCCTATTTTAATTAATATTTATATATTCCTTAAAACGTAGTTCACAAGTTTATTTTTATGGAAATTTACAAAAAACAACTACTAACGCCTTAAAAGTATAGTTTCGAAACATATCTTATGCGTTATTTTGATTTTAAAAACAAATTACTGATCTGATTTTTATGACAATTTTTGAAAACGTTTTGGAAGTATACTCTATGAAATAAAAAAGAATTTTTAACATCGGTTCATAAATAGTGGAAATATGTACGTGCGAACATACATAAAAAATAGAAAAATTCGGATTTTGAAGTAGGTTAAAATATGTATACTTTTATCTGTTTGCCTATTCAAGACATTGCGTTTGTTTTTTTTTTGTTTATAGTATTAAGCAAATCTGTTTATTAATTGGAAGATCATTAGCATTCAAAATTTTGACTAGTGTGCACAATTTTGTTTTTGAGACTTACGCGAATATTAGACATTTTTAAATAATAAAACTTTACGGATTTAATCTCGGTTTATTTTTAAATTTTATCACCCCACGTTTTGAACCCTTTACAGCGTTCATGGTCACGGGTAGGACTGAGGTGTTTGATGTCCTGGTGTCACTGCGTAGATCGGACTAAAAATTAATATTCAAGCTGACGGTATGCAGGATTAACAAGTGTGCACAACTTTTAATGTGTCTTCGCCAACTCTAGAAACCAACTTACCGACTCAGTTGAGAAATCTTCAATGCGTCAAACCCCACGTTGTACCGAATATAAAGCTTGCATACAATCGACTGGGTAACGACAGGCGCATATTACAACGAGCCCGCACCTGAGGCTCATTGCTTCCGTCTTCCACATATATCGCGACGTCTCGTCGTGAAGTGTGTCTCCGCCTTTACTGAGTGCACAAAACTGTACAGAGTGCACAAAAGTTGGCACTATTAAAATTTTGTTGAATATTTTATCCACGGTATCTATGGTGAATTGTTAGACCCGATTAACTCTTCTGCATTACCTATTTTTTACGAAAAAAAACAGGTACTAATGCAAGTATTGTACTCATTAGGATTTTACATTATCTTTTAAGTATATAGGACTTTTATGGGATGGCGTAAACATCGCCATATGTGCTACCACTTATTCAGCCGTTTTATAGTTTCTATTTTTATGTTTTAATATTATGTTTTACTTCATAATTCATTGCCCTTTGCTTGCGACTTTATTTGTGTTGATGTAAAATTGTTTTCTCCCATTCTTATAAATCTTATTCCAGGTATTTCCAACGTCCCTTCTGCCTGACAAAGCCTAGACATAATTTTGATGACTGTTTAAATGGTTTTATAGATATTGTGAAAATAAACTTCTTCTCAAATGGTCGTAATATTTGTAAGGATATTTATACCTACTCTCTCAGTCATCCATACGTAAAAATGTGTCAAAAAGGTTAATAAATTTAACTTAGTGTGTTAATATAAATTAACTGTTTTAAATGCATAGTTCATATTAAGTCTATTTTGCTTGTGATTCAGAATTGGTTTATGCATGAATAATTACAATATGAAAGCTCACTTTTTAAAAGCTACTATAATAACTTCAAAAGAGAATCTGACGGTTCTCGAAGAAAGATATACTCAAACTACTATGAATTTTGTTCTAATACGTACTGGTAAAACTGATAAACTTCGAAGACGAAGAAAAGAGCCAAAATAAGACAATATCTAAGCTTTTTCAAATACAAGATGTTGTAATTCTCTAACAGGTAATTTAAATACGCGTTTCTAATTCATAAAAGTCAAATTGTTTTGCTGTCTATACAAATGGTGTATTGCCTGAAGTCAGTTTGAAGTGATTTCTATAATTGATTCTCGTTCCAAGCAATTTGCGAAAACGTTGAAAATTCTCTCTTTTAACTTTTATTGAAAACATTTGTTTTGAATGAATTTTGTAACATAAATATTTGTCTTCTTCTTATCTTTTGTCCCGTATAATAATCACAAGACTGCAAAAAAACTAGTTTTTATTTATGGTATTTGTACGATTTCGCTTCTGTCTCTAACAAGCTTGTCTAAAATAATAACTAGTTATCCTCATATCAACTGTAAATGTGAAGGTGACTTTGCTTCTTTATTTCTTATGGTTATGGTTATAGTTACAAGAAACTACCTGAGGTACCCCAAAAAAAGTTTTCGAGGTTATATTTTTTTTCTCGTAAAATCCATAAAAGAAGAAAATCATGTAAATATACCGCTAGAAATCTTCTCCGTCAAAGTTAAGTAACAAAATTTACAATAATCGAGCGAATTCCCAAAAAGTTAACACTTGATTATAAAACATTTTGAACCAACTTTTTCTAGACGGAATATGTATATTTCTCGATTTCTGCGGATTGAAGATAAAAAAAACTCCTCGTCTAAAACCATGCTCGCGTCGCCTTAGCGATTCCATCGTCAATTGCACCCGAGCGATTCAAAGCGATCTCACCATTTAGAGATCACGTCCGTAAACTTCGGTGCCTTATGTCAAAAGAGATTGGCGGTGAGGAATATAGGTATGTCATAATATTTTATAGCTATGATATACTTCAATGTTATTATATTAGCTTATAATCCTATCTGATGTATAGTTATTTGTTCATAAAGCGTTCATTTTTCACTTTGGATGCAACATCATAAAATTTTGCATACACGTTTTTACAAAATACACTTACGTCCGTAAAATTACACGTTTCTAAGGCACATAAAAATAGATTTTAGCCGATCTTTTTGCATCATATACCCTAATGGATAATAAAAAAGATTCATTGAATTCAACTCTAGATTGTACTATTCTTGTTATGGTATTTTAGTTGTTTTGTAATGTTTGAAACTGATAAGATAAGATTAAAATATAGTTTCTCATTACCTTTTTATTCTTGGGGACCTCAATATAAACAAAACAACTTTAAGGAGTTTTACACAGTCATATATTGATGCCTTTGGATTTTGGATTTGATAGGTGGTAGAGCATAACATCTTTTCACAGCTTTTGCTGCACTTTTACGGCCGTGCTCGCCCGTGGAAGTACCACCGCCCTATATAA
>JAOCPS010000029.1:4517196-4531719 GCA_025505425.1 Graphium colonna | reverse complement strand
TTTTATGCCGACTTTACAAAGGGCGGTGGTACTTCCCCGGACGAGCGTGGCCTTAAAAGTGCAGCAAAAGCTGCCAAGGATGTTATGCTCTACCACCTCTTTTTTTCTCAAGTTTTTTTGTACGTATGTTAGCTGATGTTATGAACAGACTTTAAAACTTGATTTTCAATTTAAACGGAAAACCGCACAAGGTGGTGCCGTATATTTAGTCCAACAGTTTCTTTTTTAAATCATAATAACTAAAAATTTTGTTTTACGAACGTTCGCTTTGAAGGCGTTTCAAGATAGTTTCGTTGTCTCCTGCAGAAAACATTAATATTATTTTTTATAGATATTTTTCATAAAGAAAATGATTCTAGAAATAAATCTGATGGAGTCCAATATTGGTAAAGCATCATTTTGACAACTCCTGCAATGTTTTGAAAACCTTTATTCTTTGAATAATATTTTTTAATTTATAAATGACTCAACTAACTTAACATTTTAAATTATTAAATGATTATTTGAAATTGCTAAATAGAATCTATTACACAATTATTATTTTCACAGAAACTCAAAAGCACAACACAAAAAAGTCTGCCTGTCTTGTGTGTATATGTTCATTTGCGTAAAAAGCGAAAATACTGCGGCTTCCACAATTGTATTGGAGTAGGTCTTACTTTACATTTTATATTAAAATAAATTAAAAAGATGGATTTAGGTATATGCATCGTATGTGTATCTATTTACCTATGGCTGCTACGTATATACTTATAGGTACATACATGTGTCGTTATTGATCGCGAGCAAAAATAAACTCCAAAACGAACCCGGGACTTTAAAATATACATTTTAATCAATACACCCAATAGTTTACGGACGCAAGCGAAGTTTATTAATTGAGTTAGCGGGCGGCGGAAAGTTCGAAATCTCCGAGACTGTTTTTACGCTGCATAATCGAACTAAGGAATACCAGCTCAAAAGGAATATCTGGAGCTGGAAATGGATCGAGTTATAAGGTTATCTTAATCCAGTTTGTTTCCCTGAAAACTACCTCGTCCGGCTAATGAGTGCGATCGAATGCGGCTGAAATTTCTTTCTCTTTTCTTTTGGTCATTCTAATGATTTATGGATTGTACGAAAGGTTTGTAGTCATCGGACGGTAGAAGTCTCCAGCTTATTTGAAATATAAATGTTTATTTGGACATAATATTAAACTAGTTTATTTTCCCAGAAAATCACAAAAACCGACTTCAAACGTCTAAAAAGTGTACTTTCTACTATCTTCCGATTTTTCCGCAATTTTTCAGGACCATTGTGGAAGTGTACTGTATCAGAAAAAAATAATTTTCAAATCAGTTCATAACTTGCGGAAATATATGCGCACAATCCTAAATTTTGTGATAAAAAAAAAACAAACTAATAAACCGATTTTTTCAGAAATTTTATGAGATTGTTCCAATATACAAAAAACAATTAAATTGGTTCATAAATGAAAGAGATATACACGAATGTACATAAAAAATATATATACATTCGAGTTGAGAACCTTCCTCCTTTTTTGAAGTTGGTTACTACATGCGCATGATGGATTCATTTTACATAATTGATATTAATTATTAAAAAAAAACTCCATATTATTTGAATCGCGGACTTTAGTTATTGAGAGCACATTTTATTTATCTCATCTCATTTATAGTCAATATTACACGATTCCTATATTTGAGAAATTTAATATTTGTAATAAAAAAAATATTTAAAACAACACAGATTAACCTTGGTACAATAAATATTTGAGCGTTTATTGAATTTATTTATGCTTTAAGCACAAAATATGTGCAAGGATGGACTTAATGCCTGATGGCATTATCTACCAGTCTACCGGGGTGGTAGAGAGGAAATGAGGTAGGTGCAAATGAATATAAGAAATAAAAGAATGTTTTGAATATTTATATCTTATATGACATATATTTATTGCTTTAATTTGATAAGAATGTAAGTTTACTCGATGGTCTCAAATTCAATCCCAATTAAGCCAAAGACATTTTAATAAAAGGTCAGAAATCACATCGTTATCTAAAGTTTAACTCAATTTAATGTGCAACAGTGGACACGCGGACCAACCTTAGCAAAGTCGGCATAAAAGAAAGTATGCATGACTTTTGAGGTGGCCGGATGGCCATTCCTACTCTTTTCCCAATCTCATCCAATAAACCCTTTCTATCCAATTTCCCGGTTGACAACGCTCTCACAATTCTCCGGATGTTGTGTGTCTATGTGCGACGGGATCACTTAACATCAGGTCAACCCACAAAAAAGTTAAGTTTTCAGTTAAAGTTCTTTTCACGTGATAAACGCCGAATTTATTGGTGGCGCAGAGCTAGCTATAAAATATTTATTGACCTCCTAAAGAGTAAAAATTAAATTATAAGTTTTAAGTAAGTATGCATGTATAAACAGTTAAGTTCTACGACATACGAAACGTTGCTGGACTCTACTGGGAAACAAAAGCAGAGGACAGAAGAGCCTGGAGGCAGTTGGAGGATGCCTATACCAATAAATGGGCCTAACCATCTGATCGCAAATTTTTTACTTACTTTTAATTCTAGATATAACTAGTCATTTTTACTAATGAACTTATTTTTTTAACTTAACTTAATCTCATGGTTAAGCAAATAAAAAAGACTTATTATTATTATTTATATAAAGTTCAAAGTTACTTACTTATATAACTATAACCGCAGCCATCCCCATCGTGTTCCGACTCACCTGTAAATAAAAAAAAACAAATGTCGGTTAATATAACTTACAACGCATTAATTATATTTAGGGCTTACCTACAGTCTAACCTATATGACTCTTTGTTTTTATACAGAACCCTAAATCTATTTCTAAAATATAAATAACCCAAGTTACTATACCATAATTTGCCTACCACTCCAGATCCCGTCAGAATCAGTACAGTCATTTTGGAAAATAACACGCATAGACAAACCGACGGAGGGATAAACAAAAATTTGAAAAATTAATAAAATCTAAATTACTTTCATAGGCATTTAATAAAAATCTATAATTTTAAGAATTACACTTTTCCTCCCATCTATACTTATAAAGCTGAAGAGTTCGCGTAAATTTCAGGAACTATTCGTCCGAATTAAAAAATTATATTTGTGTCTGAAAGCCTATTCATTGATGAAGGCCTTAGGGTATATAACATTACGCTATGACTAATAGGAGCGGAGTAGCAAAGAATAATGTTGCAAAAACGGGGAAAATTTTCGTGAGTGAAACTGCTGATAGAAAAGTAAAAGACTAATTTTGCACATAAATTTTATTTATAAATATTGATGATAAGTTTTTTTTTCGTTTTAATTTATTTTTATACCTTTTGTACGACCATATTAGCCATATATTAAATTTTCTATACGCAAGTTCCGTCACGCGCAAACAAAGGAGGATTACAAAGCTGCCTTGACCTCTTTACGTTTTTAGTGGGTCCTAGCCCAATGTGCGTACGTGCTAGCAGCCACCCGCCCCCTCCACCCCCTGGTCAAAAATATAAAGGGCCAAAATTAAATTCCGTGCGGTCCATAAAGTATAGAATTACGTCATTATTCGGGAATTCTCTTTTTACGTGTTTTTTTGCACATTTTGCCGTTGGATTTTCTTGCTTGTGTCGTTATGTATGATGATATTGTTTATGGCAACTTTTAATTTTGTCTTCATGTTTAAAAATTTCAAATGAAGCTCTGACTATAATTTTTGTATCATTACTAAAAAAATCGAACTCTTAGTAAACCTGCCTTATTTAACCGATTCGTTGATTTGATTTTGTTTATATAATTCGATTTTTAATTTTTTTAATGCTAGAGTAAGTGTTTATATATTTTTTTTAGGTTTAATGTACTTATGTAATCCGTTTGCTTTTTATAATGTAAGGCGTGGTCGCCTATAATTGGTGGGACACATGAAAAAATCATGAACATTTTGACAATATTGCGAGTGTAGTGTACTTTCCGTTGGCGATCCTTAATAAATAAAATAAAATAAAAAATAAAATAAATACTAGTTGAATTTTATAGCTATTTTTATTTGTGCCAAATTTATGAAATTATTTATGACAATTGTTATAGTACTTTTCTCAATACTATGACAAATACTTGTTTTGAATATAAAATCATTTGAGACCATGATATTTGCTTACAATTTAAGTTTTTCAGGTATAAATTTTCGGTTTAATCAAACCTTAAGGTTATATATATTCACTTATGTAAAAGAATTGAAGCGTTTAATTTGTGTAGCAGGAATGGATTACTTGGGACACGGAGTAATGTAACTCGTTTGGCTTGTATACACAGAATAAATACTCCGAGAGAATTGTTTATCACTAGGTTCTCTCTTCATTTTATTTAATTAAAGTTGAAAATGGTACGTGGATGCCGACCATTTGAGGGGTCAGCTCTGGTTGATTAAGTTTTCGTAAATATTCTGTGAATTTCTTCGTTATTCCTAATAGCGTAATATCCTGAAGGTCCGTTTAATTCTGTGCTGCTATTACTTTTCTTACTTATTAATTTCAAGAGCTGATCAACAAAGTTTCGTTTGACTAGTGTTTTATAGTTCTTTTTTAGATATATAGGCTAATAAAACAAAAATAAGAAAATATATGTACTTTATATATTGTAAATAATCATAAAATGTCTTCGCTCGAACGACTCAGTTCTGTTAATACAAACTTACTTAATCATTAAAAGATCATTCTTTTTATTCAAAAAGGACTTGTATGTATAACAATAGAAGCCGTACATTAAAATGTTATACACTATTATTGTTGTTTATAGGAAATTACTTAGTAAACACAAGAAATACCAGACACTCATCGCTTTCATCACATCAGGTTGACTGATGAGTCACTTTTGATACTCGCAGACGTTGTATGTGGGGATCATTTATATAGAATAAAAATATTATTAAAATACGTAGGCCGGGACGGGTTAAAAAAGGCGGGGGCGCTCGGGGGAGTCGACGATTTGCCTCGCTTACAGCTGATCAGGCGCATCGCAAAGTATCAACACTTTATACATTTATTGGAAAATTTGGTCAAAAACTATGCCCCTAATTTTATTATATTTGACGTAAATCAAACACCATGTGCTCTCCCTTAATATCGTTGCTAACTCACCAGTCACCTTTTACACGTATATTGTTACACTTTTAATATGCAAACGATCGCAAGGATCACAAATGATTGAATGAATAACAAAATAATATCACAAATGATGAATATTTGAAATACTATTCAGTTTTATTCAACGACTTTAAAAAATTGTAAACTTCATTATTAAATATATTTAAAAAAAATTCAATTCTGAGGCGTTTAAAGTTGATTTTGTAATTTTTATGTAAAAGTAAGCTATTTTTATGATTTTGTACGTTTTTTCCTCAGAGATGTGCTTACTTTGTGAACATGCTTAAAAATGCTCATGAACAATTAATGATGTTTATCTTCGGAAATTTGTTACTCTATCGATTCGGTAAAAAAAATATTATTTTGTTGATATTTTGCGTCCAAAGTAAAAAAATAACAATTGAGAAATTATAAAATACTTAAAATTTTGCCCATAATAATTAAAACCATTAACGATCTGCCTAACGGCCAATTAAATTTGGTAATTCTTAAAATTCGGTAACACACTCTCAGTCCGTCTTGGACGTTATTCATCATAATCATAAGGCAAATTTTTAACCCTATTGGAAACTTACAGTTATAAAATAATTAAATTCACTTTAACTTCATTATAACCACGTGGACAAGTATAATTTCACTAAAACATTATATTCACATAAAAACTTAAAAACTTTACTAAGATATTTCTTTAATTTTTTTCATTCGAAAACAAAATAATAAAAGGAGTTTTTTCCAAATTTATAGGATCAATATGTGAATATATTAATCACAACAACAGGGAACAGAGAGTGCACCTATGGTATGTCTGCGCGTACACTTGTGCACTATAATATCTCCTGCGCAGTTGGCGATCTCTGAGTAGATTAACCGCCGTGACCGAAATTCGGTCAGGAGTTCTTTACGTTTTACATTTTATATTAATTAAGCTAAAAAATAAGTTTTCAGAACTAATTCATAAATGACGGAAAAAACTAAATAACAAACACAAGAAAATCAATCAAATTGAAAACCTTTCAATTTTGAAGTCGGGTAATAAAAAGAACGGAATGGTAAACGCTATAGAAAGCAGTAATCATCTGCATAAACATATAATATTGATAATTATGTTAAAATTACAGTTACTCATTTTTAATTATTTGCAAAATCTAAAACCTGAAACATTGTTATATAATTCTTTATCTGAAAAGTACATTTTTAGAAATAGCTGATGTACTTAAAAATATAGTATAGTATCACTGCAATACTACATATTATATTTAGGAGAACGGTTTACGGTTGTTTTATTAATAAAATATTATTTTGTATTAAAAAGATCCAAAATGAATAATAAATAAAACCCTTAAGGTAACTAAATACGATGTTATTAATCATTGTCATACAAACATTATGAATGGCAAAAATTAATCAGAATGGCTTCGGTTGGTTGGCAAGACTATTTGTCACATTCTGCGAGTATTTCAGTAGACGATGTCTTCGTCTACTGAAATAGAATGTACCGTGTGTAAAAAATTAATACCCCGGATATGTATGTATTTTATATGTATATGTATGTATACATGTAAGTATGTGTATTATGTATACGTATATGTATGTATTTTGTATGTGTCTGTATTATACCACAGCGAACATATTATTATACATTATTACTTTACTTTTTAACAACTAGTTGAAAAAAGCCAAGGATACGGAAAACCATTTTTTATCGCCTTTGTCGATTATAACAAAGTCTTCGACTCAGTCAACGAGGTGTTCCTAAAAAGTAAATAACGTATTAAAGATACGTATTATTAAAAATATATATACGAACAATACAGTTAGCTTAGTGTAGCGAGAGGCGTGCGGCGTGCGCTAGACGTATGACGCGCAACGCGGTGACTGCGGTGGAAGTACGTTGCACTATGTATATATAGGGCATCGTTATGCATTTCGCTCAGTGTTGCGAGAGGCGTGTGCCAGGAATGTCCGAATCCTTCCCACAAAACGCAAAAGAGTCTGTATCGGTAAGGAAGGCATCCCAATGCAAATATGTAAAAGGGTATGGCAAGGGCAAAAACAGCAAGGGAAGGTTAAAGTTACCGGAGGCCAGACTCATTATCCGACCTTTTCCCAGTCGTAGCGGTTTTCCATTCCACTGAATCAGGAAAGAGGAGGACGAGTGTGTGCACCTGCGTCTGCGGGAACGGTTGTGCACCTTAATATATCCTGCGCACTTGACCGCTTCTGTTTAATTGACGACGATTAACGATAAGTCCCATGGCGATGGGGTAAGGTAGAGAGGTTTGGTCTGATTTGAACCGGGGGTGTGAGTACACGCTGTGGTCGTTTTACACTGCATTTTCGGACGACAGTTTGAATTCGGTAGCACCCGGGATGTCAGAGCAGCCCTATTTAGGGAGGCACTGCTCTCCTCGTTCAGTTGGAAAGGGGGCTAGAAAATGTGCCCTAAATATATTCTCGTCACAACTTTATAGAGTGATAGTTACCACAGCTGCTACTACATCACTTTTAACGTGGTCGACAGTACAATAAAAGTAAAACTAAAAACGCATCTATGGTGGCTTTTGGCGCGTGGAAAGTAAGGACGCTTATTGATTGGAATGATAACGCTTGCCCTGAGCACAAAACTGCCGTAGTAGCTCGAATACTTTATCTATATCTCGTGGATGTGGCTGCTATCAGCGAAACACACCTTGCTGATGAAGGAGAGCTGGTTGAAGATGGTGGGGGCTACACTTTCTGTTGGAGAGGTACCGCTGCCTCAGAGCCCCGACGTTCAGGTGTAGGATTTGCTACTAAGAATCACCTAATAAAGCGACTTGAGGAGTACCCTGTACATATCTCGGACCGTGTGACCACATTGTGCCTCCACTTGAACAAAGACTAAAAAAACAAAGAAAGAAATGACATCAGTGTCTACGCTCTAACACTAGGCAAGTATGATGACATCAAGGACAAATTCTATGTCGAATTATTTCAATGCCTGGGTAGTATAGATAGATAGAAGGAGAAGGTACTGTGCTTTCCTCCTTTTAGCAGAACTGCCTCTAATCTCGTTTCTTTCTTGCAGTTTTGCACGTGTTCCTTTGTGCAACAACCAAAATTCTTCTTCAAAATTCGAAGTGTGTACGTCTTATCCGCTTAAACAGACACAGTGAGCAAAATTTGAATTAAATCAGTTTAATACTTTTGGAGTTTATCGAGGAAAAAAACGTGACACAAAATTTTTATATAAAGTGATTAAACATATGACCCAGTAATGATGTTATAACATTTAAGAGTCAATTGTTTATTATTGCATATATTTATTTATTACATAATACGCAGCGTAAATATTATTGTATTACGTTGGACTGTAACATTACTCCACTCAATTTCATTTCGTATTTCGTATAAGCTCTTTATAAAAATGTATTTTCGATTTACGTGTTGAATTCTATTGTTACGAAATGAGTTCCATTTACAATAAATTTATTGGTGACATACATTTTTATTCGGATCGACAACTGCTGTTGAACAAACTGAATCATTTTCTAAATACGGATTTAAAAATTATTTATTTTTAAAAACTATGGACTATTAATGACGTACGTGGATCATTATACATCTTATAACATTTTCGTATCTATGATCTTTCATTTTTGGTATAAATTTAATCTTAACGGTTTTTGGAATAAGACTTTAAAAGATGAACGTTCCACGTGATCCTTTATTATAGAATTTAGAAGAGGGATGTATAAAACACTGCAGAAATAGTTTTGTGGATATTTAGTAGACGATTGTGTTTGTGTATGTGTATATATTTATTACTCTTAATTATCAAATCTAGTTGCAGTGAATCTGTACTAATTTGTACTTTGATTTGCTAAGCTTTCACGGCATAAGTACTCAACCTATTAATATTCAATTTCACGTACATTCTACTAGGGGCGCAAAAATACGATACAAAACCCATATTTATTCAATGTGAAGTAGGACATACCATCCTAACTTACATTGTTTTTTCAATTGATTTTATCCTTCAAATTTCACATCTGAAATTGAGACCATGAATATATTATTTTAAATTAATAATGATAAAGCAGTAGTGAAATGGGTCTAGAATGACGGTTAATTAAAAAAAACTTCCTGTACTATAGTATAAACGTGTACAGTAAACACTTTACCTACTATAAACGAAAGCATGGTACATTTTAGATTCCAACTTTTCGTTCTGGAGATTTTGATATCCAAAACAAATCCAACATACGGCAGGAGACTCGATGAGAACTTAAAGGTGATCTTTGGAGTGGATCTACTGCAAATCACGTGAGTGACAAAACAAGTTTAATTCACTTTACCTAAAGTGATTTTTCCACATGGAAAAATTTACCTAAGGAAACTTTTTATTTTCAATCAATAAAGAAAAAAAACAAATTAATCATCTCCTCCATAAAATTATAACCCAAGATCAATGGTTTGTTAAAAAAGATACAGGCCGTTTGTTAACAAACCGTTGATCTTGCTATCAAGGCACTATAAATCTACAATATCTAATATACCGGGACTTTAATTGTCAGATACCTACGTCGTGGACCTCTTGTAGCAATACGCCTAACATCCTGTCAGAAGCAGTATCATTTTCTCAATCTTAAGATTAAATAACGTTTTACCATTAAGTTATCTCGACCCAAAAGTTTTGTGTCCCTTACACTACTTAATCTGGTACTGTTAATTAAGTTTATTTAAAATATATGCTTCAATGTTTCGGCGTAAAACACCACAAATCGTTGTATGCCGGATGCTTAGTGAATTTATACCGTCCACCGCCTTATGTTGATAAGCTCTATTTAGCAATTGGCCTAATGAGGCGGATTTTTATCTTGGGATTTTATTAATTAAGCAAAAGCTCTAATATAAAGGGAGAGGGATGATATTCTCGAAATCTCTTTATGTCATTATTTCGGAGAAAGGAGACAACAATTGCGGTTGGCACTTTTTTTACGAAGAAAAGATAACAAGACGCCAAAGAAAACAGGTTAGGATAAAATAAATATATAAAGATTTAGTGATATGCGAAATAATACTCTGTTAAAAGCGCAATTGAAAATCCATGGTTTCATGTTATTTTTAACTGATTTAAAAAAGGAGGAAGATTCTCACTTCGAATGTTTCTATTTTTTTATGTGTGTTCGCGCATATCTCCGTCATTTATAAACCGTTTTTAAAAATCCTTTTTTATCTAATAGGGTATTATCTTAAAAAATTGTTTTAGTAGTTTGTCTTTTAAATAAAAATTACGAAATTGATTTTTTGTATATTTGCGCGTAGCTCCTTTATTAATGAAAATATATTTTTATATGATAGAGCATTCTTCATAGATAGTTCAAAATTTTTTTTTGAAAAAAATCGGTTCATTACTTTGCTTTTTAAATAAAAATAACAAAATTTACGTATGTTTGCACATATCTCCACAACTTATCAACTGATTTGAAAACTGATTGATCTGATAGGGTACATACACTTCCACAAGGTCCTACTTTTTATAGAACCCGGATTAGTAGTTTGTTTTTAAAATAAAAATGACGGGGAAACGGTCCTTGTTATTTACTGTGAAAATAAAGTTGTGGTATTGTGCACTCCTTTGTAAATGCCACACTTGTATCGTTGCAATATTGTTAATCTGTTAGTTACACCATTGGGATGTGTAAAACGCATGGCGAAGTGTGTTATGATTTGATATATAAATACAAAAAGGGCTATTTGCTTTAAATATATTTTCTTGAAAAAAAAATATCGAATTGATTAAAATCTTTAAAATTAAATAACACTTAAAAACAATAAAAATCACCAATACGAATTTAAATAATTACATTTAGAAAAATCTCACGATGAAAAACCTTATGAAAGGATAACGATTTTGTTCATATTTTTTATTTATTAATTGTGGAATCAACAACAACAAAAAAAACCGTAAAGTTAAATTAATTTAAAGTTTAATAAATTTAAAATGTCAAATATTCGCGTAAGTCTTAGAAGTGATAGTGGAATCAACTAGTTTTACATATCTTAAGACAGACTTAAAATAAAAATCCTTAGTCCCTATTACATCCCATTTCTTATATTGCACAGATTATCGTTGGTTTACAATGTTCATATTTAATTTTATGCAAATAAAAAAATATGTGTGTGTAAACTCAATTTATGAGAATTTATAAAGTACAAATAATATTATTCTTAAAACGCTGTTACTTTTAAGACAAGGTTTTTCTTATCCATTACCAGTTTTATTCGCATAATAAGGCCGCCTCTAAGATTTTAATCGAGCTTGAACAGCGTTTTTCATTTAAGGGTCTATTTTTCACGACTGAAGAGTAATGAAACAATTATATTCGCTCCGCCAAGTAGAATTATATCTTAATATCCCAAGTCGTCCTTGATCAATGTAGAATTCAAACCAATTTATTATCACACCGAACATCAGTTTTATTAACGTTTTCTTCAGCTTCCAGATGTTTCGTTAATATTCAGAGCAAGAAATTGATAAGTCTTCCTTTTACGGGAAATAAGACACGAAGTCATGAAATGAATATAACAATATGCCGAGACGTTTTTTTATTACAGAGACAAACAATTTGAAGATATCTTTCTTACGACTTCTAGTCTATGCGTGAAAATGGGTTACACTTTGTATTGTTTTCTATGTAAAATTGACCATAAACCTGAGGACCAGCCGGTTACTTTCAGTTTTGAACAGAGTCCCTTTGGCGAATATTATGTTACAATATGAAATTATTTATTATACAAGTAAAACAACATTACAGTAAAATAACCAAGATTTATGTATATTTTCTTGTAATAGTTTTTATTACGTTTCTTATCATTTGTACATAATTTTGCTTATTTTTATATTGTATAGAACACAATTCGAAAATGTAATTTTATATTATAGTCTAGCTCAGAGATCCCCAAACTATTTTGGACAAGTGACCCCTTTTCCAAAATGAGCTGTTACCTCAGACCATGGCCAAATTACTTAATTTTAAGATCAACCCGCTAATTCATAATGGTCCGCTATCTTAAAACAGCTGCTACAGATTGTTATTTTTCATTCTGACCTAGGTCGATAGAAAAAGACAGAGTAAGAGTTATTAATGCTTTAAGTTAACAGACTATTATGAATAATGGGGCCTATATTTAGATTTTTTCCTATTGATACAAAGTACCTAGGTACTAAGGTACCAACTGGAAAACTTTGCACTTGGTTAAATGAGTAAAGTAATAATTTTAATGAGAAAATGAAGTAAATTTTCTCATTAAAATGTAACAAAATAAAAAACATATAATTCATTAAATATGAAGTTTAATTTATAATGATTATTACAGATTAAGTACTTAAAGAATCTTAAGTAGGTAACTTAAAACAGCTGCTACAGAGTGTTATTTTTCAATTTGATCTAGGTCAATAGAAAAAGACAGTAAGAGTTAGCAATGCTTTAAGTTAACAGACTATTATGAATAAGGGGGCCTATATTTAGTTTTTTTCCTATTGATACAAAGTACCTAGGTACTAAGGTACCAACTGGAAAACTTTGCACTTGATTAAGTGAGTAAAGTAATAATTTTAATGAGAAAATGAAGTCAATTTTCTCATAAAATTTAACAAAATAAAAAGCCATATAATTCAGTAAATATCAAGTTTAATTTATAATGATTATTACAGATTAAGTACTTAAAGAATCTTTATTAGGTAGGAAATTATATTTCAAAAAGTATTAATTCGCAAAGAGAAAATAAAACATTCAGTGTGATGGACGAACCTCGTGACTATCTACCAATCTAGCTACATCCGGTTCAATATTGGTGAGTTGCAGCCTTAAATCTCCACGTTCGTTGATTTTCAAACGGTTTCTTTGTTTAGTCAAAATATTTGTTACCACACTGAAGCTTTTGTCAACTAGGTATGATGATGGAAAAGCGATAAAGCATTTTTCAGCAATGTTCCACAATGAAAAATACTGTGTATCAATGTTGCGTTGCAACCAGAACTTCTGATAGCCTTGGTTAAACTTCTGCTTGCACATTAGCTTCTTTTATGGCTGTGGTATTGTACGGACTTATTATCCATTGAGGAATTTGTAAATTTAAGAGATCCTCAAACCTCTCCGTAAAATTCTTGTGTAATGAGTCCAAGTGAGTAACATATGACAAAATGTCATCATCTTGAAGCATTTCTGGTAATTTTGTCAAATTAAAAACAAACTGCGAATATCCTTTTCTGCCTAAATTTTGTTTATAAAGGATTAGTTTACCCACGAAGGCCGATATTATTGATTTTGTTTTAATCAAGTTAGGATCGTCACCTTTATTTTTTTGTTTTACGTGGAGGAAATGCAGTTTATATGTAGTTTAAAACCTCCATGTTGTTCCACCCCGGCGCATATAGGCGGTGCCACGGAAACGCTTTCGCACACTTCCACGACCCCAACAGCGCTGGCCGCCTAAGCAGCCCCTTCTAGGAGGCAACCCGCCTCTCCTCCCAGGTAAGGCGCACCGGAACAACGAGTGCGCCTTCCTACTTGGCCTCGCTGTTATGGGCGACAAACTCACCCGAGAACAGCGCTGCTTCAAAACATTAAGGCCATGCTTAAGCAGCGGTGACTGAGATGGCTGGGCCATGTGCACCGCATGAAGTAGTCGCGTTTGCCCAGGCAGATTCTGCTCGGGGAGGTCACAGAGAACAAGAGACCTGGAGGCTGACTCATGTTACGGTTCAAAGACTCTGCTGAGCGCGACATGGTTGCCTTTAACATCCCTAGAAACCAATGGTGCTGGCTGAGGACCGTGACAAGTGGTGACGCCTTATTCATGACGGGCAATCAGAGTATGATTACACCTGGTTTGTTCCTCCAACCTCTGACGACCAGGGGGTGCGTATACTGGTCGCGAGTGCGGCCGGGGGGTTCAATCTCTATAGGTGTCCAATAACGTAATGATTTTAATTGTAAACTTTTGTGCACCTTTAGTCTATTCAATACTAGACGACGTTAGTAGTACCGATTTTAGGAATTTATTGTCAAGTTTAAAATGTTTATAAAAATACTACGTAAGTCTAAAAAATACTCCGAACATAATTTAGTTATTAACATTCTAAATATATCGCAATTGAAATATATTTATTGTCAACGTTAGTCTTAGAACTGTCCGCGAGATGGAGCTCTGCTAATCAAGCCAAAACATAGATCGCACTGTAAAGATTTTTTTTGTGTTTAAGGCTTCGAGCCAAGTAAGTTTGTTTGCTGTTACGACCGCTACCCGACCGAATCGAATCGCAGGCAGCTGCGTGCTTTGGAACGTCAGTCTAAAGCACGCATTGCGGC
>JAOCPS010000029.1:4504287-4516131 GCA_025505425.1 Graphium colonna | reverse complement strand
ATTGATGTCGTTTATTTTGTCATGCACAGACAGTTCCAAAAATGGATTGCAAATTAGGAAAGGAACTGGTCAAATTTTATATTATTTTTGAATAGAACCGAAAAAAATACGCGGGTTTTTATCACGCATGCAATAGATAAACTAAAAAAAACAATTGTGACAATCGAAATAAAATGCAAACGACGCTCGCTCTCGGCGTGATAACAGGTACAGTCGAGTCTACTCCTTCCGTTGCAACTGAAACAATCGTTCCGTTCGTACGCAGTAATTAATGAACGATTAAACAGAACAGTTATCGCTTCGACTGTACGTGTTTTTGTTTTTCGAATTTTCGCGCTCTTTTCGCTTCCTGACGCCTCCGCGTCGGTTGGCTCACGTGATTAAATCATTCGCCTTTTGCGAATGCAATTACTTTTAAAAATGTTTTCGGCTCGAAACCGAATATGGCGGGAATTTCTGACATTCTTGCAGAATGGAAGTTTTTTACTTGATGTTTATATTTTGCTGGTCTGTTGACTGCCTGATTGCTTACCGTTGATTAAGTACCGAGTAAGTTTTGGTATTTATAATTCAGTTCTGATAACTATTTGGGATTAAAAATAAATAGTTTTGAGGATGGAGTGTACAAATAAAAAGTAAAGTCAAATATGTGAAAACGCATTTATTTAAAAAAAAATACATTATAGTTAACTTATACAACCTATAAGATAATTTAAATATTATAATGATTTTATTCGCCCAATATGTTAATTTTATTTTTTTTTTATTTTTTCCGATTCAAACGGTTTAAGGTTTAAGTTTAAAAAATAAGATAATTATAAAAACCACGTTTTCGAACACTTTTAAAGAGTTTACATACTTAATTTAACAATAAAAAAAACAATAATTTGATAATATCCAGTGAAGGATAATAACCAAACCTAGTACCAAGAATTCTCTTGCATTTGGATAAAAATTTTATACTAATTATTTACATAATTTTTAAAACTTTTTAAGAAAATTCACACTTTTATACTTTAAATTAAATTCCACACGTAAAATCAAATCCACAAAGCCAGTATTTGATTTTACGGGTGGAATTTAATTTAAAGTATAAAAGTGTGAATTTTACCATGGCGTTATAGTGATGTAGAATGCAACGTAAGCTATTTTCTGTGAATCAAATTTTCGAATTTATTAAATATCTCCGAAACCTGGGGTTTTTTTACAAAAAATAACTTCTGTAGTAGTTAATATAACAATTCTAGTCTCCAAAAAAACATTTTTGAACTTGATACAACTTGGTACGGTTCGCCATCTAAAATGGGCATTGTTTTTTTATTTGTATAGTGTTAAAATCATTCATCTTACGAGCGTTTAGCCCGATGACATTTCAACATCCAAAAAAATTCAAAATTCGAACGCGACACGTGGCGGTAAACGATCGAGGAACGGCGCGTAAATCAAACGAGCGATCTAAATACGTCATCGCGACAATAAAGATGGCGGCCGCGCGGTTCCGAATTTGAAAGTCGCGCCAGAAATAAGGTAATACGGCGGAATGGCTCCCAGGCCGGCAGTTATGGCGGGCAACGACGCTTCCCTGGCATTTTGATAAGGACTCGGATCTACCCTGTCACGGTGCTTTCGCACTGGATTTGCACCTTTTTACTAGTAAACGTCACTGCTTTGCTTTGAAAACTCTAGAGACGCCGCTTTATAACCTGTAATTGACCAAGCGAGGTTTATAAATAGAGCTGGAGCAAAAACATTTTATGTATGTATATATCTACGGAGTGAACCTGCTAGCCAGTACTCCAATTTACATGAAATTTGTAATCTGTGTATGTTACGTTAGTTTTTGTTCTGAGCATTTACCTAAAGTTTACTGTATTACCCTACTCGCCTTTGGCATTAATTGGTGCATAAAAGCACTAATAAAGATATATTCAACTGTGGCTCTAAAATATAACAATATATTATTATTGGTCAATTTCCCTTAAACTAACAAAGATGACGATACATTAATTCGCAAACCAGCTAACTCCATTTGAGTAATTTTGCCAGGGGAACCATAAAAAATTGTAATATTTTTCAAACTAAATCCAAAAAACAATCAAATTCATCGCGTAGAGAGTTTCGAATAACTATATATTGAAAGAATTTTGATAAAATTAGATTTAAAATTGTTGCAAATCATGTTATTGCCGATTCCACATTTTTGAGAAAAAGTTGCGAGTTAAGGCATCGATATGTCAGATTTGTTCATACATAGCTGTATATGAACAAATATGACAATAAAATTCTTAAAATAGTTTCAACAATATATATGTACATATGTAGCTAGAAAAAAAATGTTTTATGTAAAGTTGCATCCAAGTATACGCACTGAATGAAGAGCGTAAGTGTCAAATACATAACCTAAAAAGCACTCGTAGGGCCGTGCTTAAAGCATCAAAGATAGGTACATCACTAAAATATGGTCGACGTCAAAGAGCTCGTTATGAATGAAGCCGTTCCGTAAGTAATTTATACACACTTTGGTGTGACAATGCGTTCACAGATGCCATTGTGAGGTGCACGAATGTACCACACATGGTCGTCTATTTCCGTAGCCGAGTGATGCGAACGGACACGAATTAACGGAATAACGCTATCCGTTAACTTACCGTTATTTAATCGTTACTCTTACCAATAAGTTTCTTGACTAAATGTGTTGTTATTATTGCATTTTTGATCAAACTGCTTATAATTATTATAGATAAAAATATAGGTTAATAGTAAAAATAAATTTTAACCGTCGATAATCGTTGTATAACAAATAGTTATTAAGGAAACAATAAACAAATTTATCATAACAATTAACACATGATGTCTCGTTAAAATTAAATTTAATTAAATTATAAAATTTCTGTTTCCTTGTCACATTTTACAAAACAGAAATTAACATGCAACATATCAGAAGAATCTACAGAAAATCCAATAAGCAATGATTTTGCATATTGCTGCATGTATTATAACTAATTTTAAAAAGAAATACATCTTTCACACAGACTATAAAACTTTTTCGTTCAACGAATAACGAAAGCAGTTATTTGATTATAGCGTATCAGTTACAACTGCATATTTTATCCAACACTATAAGGAATAGAGACGTGAAGATAAGTTGACGTCCGTTTCAGCCCCGTCTGAGATACGACGCGGGTTTATTGTTTAAAACGGGACGAAAGTTTTTTTTTTTTAAGTGCGCTTTTACGTGTACGTCGCACTCGCGTCCAATCCCGTATTTACGACTCGACGTATACGTGAGACGTTTCGGAGTAAACTTTTAAACGTCCCGAATCGGATGTATACCTCTACGTTTTAGTGTCTGTATTCCGTATGATATTGGCAAATGGTGCTGTAAACTTTTCATTGAACAAGAAATCAATGTTAGAGAATAGAGTATAAATTGGGGCAACGAAAATAAAGTAAGATGGATGAAATGTTTAAGAAAAGAAAGATTTTTTTATTATATCAATATAATCTAATACTGTTTATTTTTTTAATGATTAAATTTCTTATTTCTATTCTGCCAAACTGTGCAACAGTTTACCGGCAGACAAAACACTTACACAGTACATCATGAAATAATATTAATTAAATAATAAATATGTAGTTTTAGCTTATTAAAAGAATGTGCTACAAACGACACGCTTCAATTTGTTTCTATCGCTAACAAGTTGTAAGCTTATTTTGTAAGTTTATTTGTTGATAAGTCATCGCGAAGTAGATTGGTTGGCAGCATGGTTATTTTACGTTTCTGTCAACCCTTTATTATTAAGACTGAGAGCATTAGTTATTAACCGACTTTCGAAAAGGAAAAGGTTCTCAAATCCGATGTTTCTATTTTTTTAGATATGTTAGCGCAGATCATCGTCGCTCTTAAAAAATCCTTTTTTATCTGAAATGATAGACTTCCAAAATGATTCCATAAAATTATCAAAAAAAAAAATCGTTTCAGTAATTAGTTTTAAAATCTAAATAACGAAAGGAATATGCCATGGAACACCAATTCTAAAAATTCTAAAAAAAACTCGTTGTAATAACATGGGATTTAACTTAGCAATATCTAATCATGGGTTATATACATGTGTTCAATATATTGCCAGATTTTGAAGTATAATCCCCATTATAAAATATTTACTGTTTCTTTTTATATCCGAATAATGTATCCAAATAATTATAGAACATAAAACAAACTACAAATTCTCTCAACACGAAGGACCTACATTCCAAGGCTGTTACCTAACAATCTCTCCCGTTCCACTGCCACGAACTATCCATAGTCCTCCAGAACTGTGTCAATACAGTCCAAGAATAAATTCCGGAAAAGTAAAAATACGAGATCGCCACTAAAGTGCCACCCGGCCCGCCTACGTCTACATCATCCAACTAAATAGGAACTATCACAATACATTTAGACGTCAACTTTTAATGTGCACTGACAGGTCGCGTTATAGTGGTCGGGAGTATGCTCTCCATTTTTATTTTTATTTATCAGCCTTTTATCGAGCCACCAACGCTGCCCTCCCTTAGCGTTGTGCGTTATGATATAAACACTTAAGCATGTCCTGTGGGCTTCAAGATTTTATGGTGGGCCACGTCACTTATCTTACTTTATGGGATGCAACACCAAGACCAATGCTCCTGGTTATCTTTGATCTCAGCCATGTAAAGCAACGACAGTGAAAAGCATTCCAAAATTATTTTCTTTGTGTCCTGGCTTATGGATCGTAAGGAAGATGAAGATATAAGGATACCTGATAGAGCTATATAAACAATCAATGGAGTTAAAAAAAGGAAGGCAACAGACAGAATAAGGAATGTCAGACAGATTTCGAAAAACTTGGAAATCAAGTCATACTAAGGTCAATTATTTACAGAAATTAATATACTTACGGTTCCTTCCCAGTATATATGTTGTAATATTTTATTTCTTAGACAAAATATTGACTGTTTCGATAAAAAACAGTGACAGTGAGTAAATACGAGAAATAAGGACAAACTGTTTACACCAAGATTTCGCCTCCAAAAGGTTAATAAATCATTCATGTGGCAAGGCATACGCATCTCTAATAGAATTTCACAGTCAACGTTAAGCTTACCTTATGAACAATTTAAATGTAAAATTAAAAATACACTTTTAAGTAAAGGTTATTGTAGCATTGCTGAATAATTTGACAGCTGCGTGGTTATAGTACTGTTGTTACTCGCGTAGTATACAAAACAATCGTAAGCCAGCATTATTTTAAAAGAGCAACTGCTGAGTTTCTCACCAGCTTTTCTCAGTAGAATCTGCTCTCCGAGCTGGTGGTAGCTTATAATGAACAAATCTTTATGTAAAACTTGACCTTACTCACGCGAGTGCGTATGGGAATAAATGTATTTTGAATTTGAAAAGTCTAAAATATAATTTCCTATTGTGATGACATAACATTTTCTTGCAGCAGAAATCCTTGATTTGCCTTGACATAATATCGTAGTAAATGTTAAACAGAATCTAATATTGTAATACGTAATTCCAATTGTGCCAAATTCCTCGAAACGAAACTTGCCCGTTCTGTATGCTCCGTTGCCCATTACTAAAATGGCTACAATGCCTACATAATTAACCATGGGACTGCCAATGTTAGGCCGCTGAAAATTGAAGCGAATTCGTGAAACATTTAAAAGCTTTCCATGAATTTAAATGGTATTAAATGCGGGCTCATTATTATCTCCCAAATGTGCGCAAACATTTGTTATCGGAATGTTTCTTTTATTAATTTATATTTGTTTTGGCTGATATGAATAGATCCGATGTATATTGTAAAATGTATTTTGATGCGTTAATTAAAATGGCACATAATTTCGTCCACATTATTGCGTCGCTGCGTTGCTAAATTAAAGATATTACATCGAAAATAAACATAAAGAATAATGATGTTGTAATTCTATGCTAAAACATTCATTGTTGATAAACTAGAGACCTTTATCTATAACATATGTACTATTGAATAAAAAAAATATGGTATTGGGCAAGTGACCTTGTCAAACTAAAAGTCAAGTTATCTGTTTATTTCCTGCTACAGATTTTTATAACTTCCGGTTTACTATTTTCTAGGAGCAAGATTTTTAGCATATAAGTCTGCCTTGTTTGGTGACAATGTATCTTTGACTCTTCATCTTTCCATCATTCGCTCTGTTTGTTAATTTGGAATCCAATAATCAAAAATTGAAAGCAAGTTGAACCACATACGAAATACGGTATAAATATGGTGTACGGAATATAAAGTATGTTTATTTAGCTTAAACATAGTAACATGATCAATTTAAGGGAAAAGTATAGGCGTCGTCGTACCAAGAAGTAAAAAAAATTGCGGACAATAGGAAACAGATCTACAGACCAGAGCATCGCTTTTAAATTTTAATGGATAACCTTGTAATTACAAAGGTCTCTATTGGTATAAACTCAAGCGTGCCAGAGATTGTTATACGTGCTCGAAAGCATATCTGGATATGAACTGAGCGATATTCGTACTAGCCCATGCTCCGATGATTCCATTCCTAATTATTTCGCAAACTCGATTGGCGCCGAGCAATGAGCGTTAGAGCCGTATTTCGGGGGCGGGGTATGAATTTGCAATGCGACTTCGGCTCGTCCGATGATTAATTGACCCGATCTGACCCCCGCAATAGCTTCAATTATTTACCTCCGGCTAACAGTTGCCGTGACGTTGGACGGGTCCTTTAATGTGAATTATCGCCGCGGCTTCCCAACACTTGTGTCCTATTATCGCTGGTTTGCTTCCAATTTGTCATGCCTTCAATCATAGCGAGCATGAATGCAAATTAGGTGTACAAGGAACTGTATAGAGTGTGCAAAATATACGCACAATCAATCCTTTTTTTATGGCAAGCAAGACAAACGAGTTTCACCTGGTAACTGATCCAATCGCCAATGGATACACGCAACATCCGGAGAGTCACGGTTGCGTTGTCAAACTAGGATATTCGATAGAATAGTGGTCAGGATTAAGGATTTGGAGGGGAAATGAAAAGGGAACACATGGCCATCTGGCATCCCCAAAAGTCATACATACTTTATTTTATGCCGACTTTATAAAGTCCGGTCGTACTTCCCCGGGCAAACGCAGCCGTAGAAGTGCAGCAAAATCTGCGCAGCAAAAAGATGTTATGATTTGATGTGCCCTGAGATCGCAAGCACAATACGACATACATAAAATCTGAGTGCATACATGTAAATCTGTAAGTATTATAATATTAATACGTGAATCAAAAACTTTGTAGACCTTTTAAAAAAAATTTACGGGTGTAGGAATTATGATATTTTGCACGGTTATAATTTACAACATGTAAACATACACAACTATCCCAATTTTAGATATCAAATTGACATAATACATGGACCCCCAATATGTCAAGCGATTTTTTCTTTAATACAAGTGTGACACTCACTAAAATAACATAAAAAAGTCGAATGCCAACCACTGACATATGAATAAAATAAAAAACTACATAATAGTTACGCAAAATTATTATTCGGCACTACGTCGATTTGTATCACGTAATCAACTTGAAACGAATTCAAAAGGCATTTGGAGCGAGTTTCTGGCTTTACAAATCCCTCCGTCTAGGAAAGGATTACTAAGGATTCCTTTATTTCTATCGCTATCGTTACTTATAGCATCCTTAGCAGCAGCGAATATATATACATTCCATTTACTTTGAGCTCTTCATCTTTTCGCGTTTAAACCTCAAGTGGTAATTTGTATTTATCTCGAAGTGGAGCATTCATTAGTCGTGTGTCGGTAAACATAACGTCGCTTACATTATCAGGACCCCCGGTGACCTTATTTCCTCCACTCTGAAGCTCGAGCTTATAATTAACTAAATTAGATTTTGTTTGAGTTAATTGAAACGTTATTCAAATTTAAGGCATCGTGTTTCAACATCAAGTAGACGGAGATACAAACGTGTCCTTGTGTTAATTTTTGTTACTTATTTCTATGTCATTACAAAAACATTTGTTTTGTATTTACTTATAAATATATTAATAGAGTTAACATTAATTAACTACTTTTAAATGATCTCTTGGAAATTTGGGTTTCAGTTATGTCCATCAATTGTTAATGTAGTCGAACTTTGGACTAATAATTGAAATTCTGAACTGACTGGAATGAGAACCAGCGTAATCATTACAAATCGTACAGCCGCAGCGGCCACTTGACCCCTTTGGAGCGCGTTCCACACAATGGCAGCCTCATGGTGTGATCGATACGGAGCTAAACAAATTAACAAGATTGAGTTGGCAAACAACATCGTTCCATATAAAGCTCCAAAACCATCCGCTTTGATGTCAGATCACAGCGAGCGTAAACAATTGGCGTCTAATTAGTGGTACATAAGCGGATCACATCAGTTTTCGGTTAGTTCCAGTTAATCTATTGAGTTCGTGATTGATGTTCGACGTCATTAATGAAAGTTCCGACGATAATGTTCCCACAATTGTCAGTTTATTCGCGTCCCGATACTGTTTCAGAATTAAACTGATCAATATTGAACAGCAAACGATATTAGTCTGACACATCTAATCTTTTTGATCAGCCCTTTCCAAACATTAACAATGGTGACACTGTTTACGCTTTCTCTTTGATCGTCGTAGCGTTTATTTCTCTCTTTTGCATGTCCCTAATCGAACTAATTAAGTTCGGCCGACCGAAAGTCCTAGGGGAATGGTACATCAAAATTTTTAGTCTCCCTTGAAGGTACCTTAGGAAGTCGGGAGCACCCACGGTGACATAGTGGCCGTCTCGTAAAGTAGCGGCCAATGTTTACCCTCGAGCGACATGCCGTCACTTGCTTCAGTTTGACGCCATATGCGTCCATCCCAAACGGATAACAGCATCAATCCACAGAACCGTCGAAGAATTTAAAACCTGATTCGTAGGCTACAAGGTTGAAAAACAAGTGGCACGTCTTCTATAGGGTCGGGTCCGGTATGGGGTGAAGTCCCAAAGGCGGAGTACAGAGCCACTCGTCATTTCCCCATTGTCTCGTTAGACAAAAATCAAAAACAAACACTCGCCGTCGGGATTTTTGGATCTAATTCCAAGTCGGAATGATTCGCGATGATTGCGCTGATCGCTCTACTGTCGGTATTGCTCCCGATTGCGCCTGAGGGACCGTAGCTCCGAATGATGTTGTCCAAAGTTATTGTACCGCAATAAAGGCAACTGTCTACATAGGGTTCGATTCATAAAATTCTGCTGACAGATTGTGTATTGTACCCCGTATGTATTGTGTATAGTAAGTTAAGTGCTGTCATAAATTTTAGATATTCTGACATCCGCACGTTATTTATAGCCTACTTTTTTAATTAAGAGCTAATAATTTATATTATAATTTAACATATTTTTTGTAAAATGAAACACAAGCATGTACTTACTTTATTAACATTACTTTGGTTATATTGCTACGTTCGGTATCATTCAAATATATCGCAATAAAATTCTAGTTTAGTCGTATTCGTATTGTAGAGAAATGAATGTAAGATCGTCGATCCGCCCTGCTCCTAATATTTGCATGGGCTCATCGTCTTCATACATTGAATTACTGGTGATTTCTCCGTTCCCAGAATAAATGTAATTCTTTCTTCTTAGATTGCGTCTCCGCCGAGTCTCGCGGCTGGCGCGTGATCGCAATGCCGATCACGCCTGTTGTCTTCAGCCTCGATTTTACGTCTATCACTCGTTCGTTCGATGCCGACGTCAGCGTTTGACAACTACAGTTCATGCCGAATAAATTGTGCGCGAAATTGCGCGACTAAGATTGAGTTACGACTGTGGACGGGGCCTTTCGGCTCGCCCGCTTCGCCCCGGCCCCGAAGGATTTATCGCGCGCCCCGTTTTGTACTGCGGCCCCCTTTTCGGTGAACGGGGTAAATCACAAAAATTCAGCTGATTGGATTTTTTTATTTAAGTGACATACAATGTTACTATGTAGCACATGATGAATAGTTACCTAAAAGTTCAGTATTGGGTGTAGGCAGCGCTTTGACATACGTAAATTAAGAGTCTTGTTCATAATTGCTGCCTTCGATACTATCCTAAAAACACTTTCCGCAATTTACTATTTGATAAGCTGGGATAATCTTAATAGAATCGTTTGACTGTCCATACACGTTTTCAAGATTCAGTGCTAACTATGCTTGGGGTCTTAAATTAATATGATGATACATTTTAAATGAAACTGAACATCGGCACGCCTGAACAATTTGTCAACGTTATTTATTTTTGCCATCGTAAAATCATACACTCGCACTCTGCTACGCTCCTGACCCCATCTATCAAGAATACAATCGAAAAAGTTCCCTTTTATAATACCTGTAAGAGATAAATTCGATTGTTATTTTCTCGGGAGGTCTGAAATTCGGGAAGACCACATGAGGGATTCAAGCTTTTCTTCTGAAGTAATAAAGGTGTGTTTTATTTGCGCGGCGACAGATTATATTTGGGATTTAGATGGCGAAACACGTAGGTGCGCCATCGCTCATGTGACAAATTTCTACATTTGCCTTAACGGGGGGCACCGTGTTTAGAATATGGCCCCTGAAATGGGCACAATGTGGGTTCCTAAGATGTACACGTGGCCACGGAGCATTCAATAAAATCCACTATATGAATGCTCAATGGTTGGATATGTGTCATCATCCCAGGCATAAAGTATTCAAAGAATTTTGATTAATTTTTACGACGACGTCAAATGTGTACATACAAAATATTGGCTTTATAATATACTAAGATGAATTCATAGAGTAAAATACTGCTTCGTTTTTATGGAAATCTATGCATCGTAGAACAATTAACTAGTATTGAAGTAATGGTAATACAAATTATGCATTAAAATAAAATTTGTTGTCAGATTTCATTATTATTTTCTTTAAAGGATAACTGGACAGTTTTCTCTTATTACTAACCATATTATTGTGTACACAAAAACTACGAACTTTACCTTAATGGTGATCTAGAGCGATAATGTGCTTAGCTGCAGAGTTTGTTAAAATTGTGATTTGAATGTAATTGTAGGCTTAGGCCTAGGCTAGAATAAATTTCGTCTGTGATTTCGAATCTTCGTGCTTACTACATTGAATAAAAATTGTGTAGATGAGCAAATAATAGACGCAAAATTCAGAGCTTTGCAAGAACTCGACGCGTGTAAATGCCCTTTAGCTCTTGTTTGAGCAACTTTCGCACATTTGAATTTATAACATGCTGCCTATTTCGGAATATTCCCCTTTCTGATGACTTGTGACAGGTCGGTTCCCTGGAGACAGCGGGTTTAGCGGTTCGTTTATACGATTTTGTTCGATTGTAGTTCCTAGTGGGTAACGAAGATACGGGAACACGTGCGTGAACGGTTTATTTGTCGAATGTCTTCGACGGATTTTTTTCTCCTCCCCTCACCGCCGCCGACGTGATCCAGCTACACTAGCGCCTTGCCAATTGTATATTTATGAGTTCACTATTTTGTCGAATTGTATATTCCGAATAGTGATTCGATTTTGTTGTAAGCAAATCACGCTCGGCGTTCTTCTTGGTCGTACGGAGTGATTAGAGGATATTTATTCATGTGTCTTCTTGCTCCCTGCTTTGTTCGCTCGAATTTATAATAAGTCTTATAACATCAAATCTGCTTGGTAGTATTTTGTACCAAACATTTGTTTTGATTTGTTATAATGCTAGAACATATTTTTTTTTGTTTTTGAGACTTACGCGAATATTAGACATTTTTAAATAATACAACTTTACGGATTTTATCGCG
>JAOCPS010000029.1:4404573-4425317 GCA_025505425.1 Graphium colonna | reverse complement strand
GAATTTTCGCCCGATATCTGCAAAAGTTTTTGAAAAAGTAGTATATGATAGTATTTACTTCTCCATTTCCCTTATAATAATGCATTGTCACGCAATATACATATGCGTACAAAATTTTACCTTAAAGGGAAGTGAGTCAATTGTATGATAAAATTTGATAAAAACACAGACAACTAGCAGGTGAGACTAAATGAAAGTTTATTAATTATTTTTAACTTTCATTCGCGTCGTGCTAAAATTTTCGTTTCGGTGTAAAACAAGTCCCCACAAAACATGTCATCACATGAATTCATGCGATGTGTTTTGAAAGTTGACACCGTAATTGTTTACTAAACAAGTATTCTTTCCAAAAAAAATTACTAAACGGACAAAGCGCCTTAGAAATAAGAATTCATGTTATACTTTTTTTAAGATTTTTTGATTGAATGATGAAATTAAATTTTATAAATAATATGCGTATTAATGTAATAATGTAAAAATAAGTTATATGTTAATTAAATATTTTATTGTATATGAAACATATTTAATTCTTAGTTACAATTTTGGAATGCTTATCAACGCTGTACTTACAAATTATATACATACGTCTGAACGAGAGAAAAAGAGCCTGCCTGGCGCCGTAACGCGGTATGTGACGAAGCGGCTCATCCTCCCATTACAAATTATCACTTCAATAAATTGAAAATCGGTTCATCAATTGCAGAGAACTCGGGGCACATCCCTTACACAAAAAATGTACATAGTCGAACATGTAACCTACTCCTGTTTTTATTTCTGAAAACTTTGGTTTTAAAAACAAGTGATAATCTGCAACCTTATCCAGTTGATAATTACTATAAATCCTTACACTCCTGGTACCTTATTTGCGAGACAAAATTTTGCCACATAATGTCACTATACAAGATGACTGATGAATTACATTTAATACTCGAAGAGTTTATATGTGGGAATCATATTCGAAGCCTTAAAATTTTATTAAAAATAAATATTGATTCAGCACTGATTAACATAATATCTCTAATTAGGGAATTCTCTAATCTGAGAATAATCAAAACTTAAATTATTATTTACGAAATGCATGTTCATCGTAGCGGACACGGCGTGATCGGAGTGGCGTTGTGGACGCATAAAGCTTCAGGCACGGGCGCCTCGTCGAGCATCAACATTGTATTTATTGGAAAATTCGGTCGAAAACTATGCTAACTACTATAACCAGTTTTCGACCGAATTTTAATTTGTAATTTATTATTATTATTAAATATGATGACAATCGAGTACCAAGTGCTCTCCTTTAATATCGTTAGTGACTCACCAGACAGCCCTGTATATAAAGTTCTAATTGTTTTGCCCGTTAATTACCTGTTTATTAATTTATTTAATTAAGTAATATATTGTTAACGTAAAACTTTTAAATATGTTATGGTCAATTTTTAAAAAGGAGAAAGAATAATGCCACATTTTTTTGTTCTTATTATTTTGTGTTAACATTCTTTTAAATACAAGAGGAAACTTACATATTTCTTATCGAAAGCTTCAAACGCCTGCATCAACGCTGTACTTACAAATTGTGCTAGTTCATTGCGGCATTTCTTTTTCAGGATCCTTAACTTAAGACCACCAAATGTTTCAACAGTATAACTATCTTCAGGAAATACATTTTTTAAATAAGTTATAGTGCTGATTGCTACCACAGTTAACTGTTTCATAAAAGTAACGGAATTTGTATAATTCTCGGTAACTTGTTTAGGAAATATTCTAGTCCACTCTCCCACATCCTGTAACTAAAAATGAAACAATGAAATAATTTTACAACAAGTGATAATCAACCGAAACGAGAGTAAAGCTATATACTTGAGAAGTTGCCAAGACCGTGGCCGTCATTGTAAGTCACTTATTAAATGTTATGTACTTAATATTATCTTAAGCATCCAAATGATATGTATAAGCAACATTTAAACTAAATTTTTGCTTTCCCGCGCTTCCGTCTTCGCAATCTTATTGCATAGACAAAAAAGTAATTATACTTTTTAAAAAAACTATTTGGAACATATCGAACGTACTCTGAAATGCGTTGCAAACAACTGTAGCCTTAGAACTATTGTTACTATAATAGCTACATACTGTATATTCCAAGGAAAAAGCTACAAATTTTATTATTTTAAACGCTGCTCTCATTGTAACCTTTATGGTTTATGTTACAAGTGCAGTTTACATACATAAATTCCACATGCCTTTCGGATATGAAACAATTATCTATAGGCCGTACAAATAATTGTTTTGGGAGGTAATCAAATCCACGACCCGCGAGCTGGTAGCCAAGACCTTAGCAACTGCACAAATCGGTCATCGAAATTGCAAACTCAAATTTTTCATATTGAATTTAAACGATTTATATTGATTTTCTAATGTGTTTTATTATATTTATATAAATTATTCAAGTTTATTTAGGTTGTAAAATAATAATAGCGTTGTAATGAAGCGCCATTACTGCTACTTTGATTTGCAGCGGGCATGAGTGTAAAGGTAATGAAGTTGTTTATTTTTTTTAGATTTGTATTAATTAAATATATAATAAGAATAATTTAATTTTATTCAAATTGATAAGCATAATTTTTGTAAATAAAAATTATGCTATATACTTGGCCATTTTTATTTAAAAATATCGCAAAAATTTCTTAATTCAATTGTGACATTAATATTCAAACAAAGGACCGAAAATAATATGTCAGACATTTGCAAACATTTTTAAACGTTTTAAAACATACAATAATTAAAAATAAAACTATTACAATATAAAATCAAAATGATATGCCCTGAAGGTACTCAATATCAAAATGATTCTATAAAAAAGGAAGAGGAACCGTTACGTAAGAAAAATAATGTCCCAGCAGATGGGGTTGGTAGCTTAGAAATAAATTCCTTAAGAAATCCTAGGAATTGGAAGAAATCCATATCCAACTTTTTCCGAGGACAACTACGATCTACTAAATCGAATGACGTAAGAAGTATACGTATTCTTATGTAGCTCTTAATATAATTCCATGTTAGCTTTCACTTTTATAGTCTATATGTTAACTGCCTACATACTTTATAGAGCCTACATAATAACTATACTGACTTTGTTTTCCATCGTGGTAGAAATTCTGCCGCACGTCTTAAAAGAAAGTCTTGTCATTGTTAAATCATCAAAAGCCAGTCTATAAAGGCAAGATAACATACTAATATTAAAAATAATTTATTTATAGGGTGATCGACCTTCCGGTAGCAAAGAAACATTTCAGGATAAACATATGAGTCCAGAACAAAAATGGCAATCCTTGGGAAAAGTATTCAGACGACAAAGTTTTGCTGAACATTGGCACAAAAATCCTAATCATCAAGGGGAAAGTTCTTCCCAAAATAAACGATTAGCTGTTAGAAAAGTGATATCAAGTTATTTTGGTAAAGCTCAAAAGAACAATTCTAGTAACAATGAAAAATAATGTTTGGTTATGTAATAAAATTATTTTATTATTGGCTTAATATTTATTTCTAATTAATTCACTAGTACATATTTTATAACTTTTGACATTTGTAAGTTTATTTATTTTCCATAAATGCAGTATTCTCACTGATAAAACTATCTAAAAAAACAAATAACCTGAGGGATTTTAACAAGATTTTGAAAAATTCATGTTAAGCCGGTTGATAAACATTTGTTGCAAAGTAGGAGTTCCTAATTAAAAATCTAATAGGGTGAAATATTTATTATCGTATTTTATTAAGCAGTAGGCAAAGTGAGCAAATATAAAAAAATAACATGTTCTGCAATTCGTTCTATAATTTTAACATGATATTTCTTATCTGTAATGTCAACATCTGACAATTTTGACAAAGGAGTAAAAAAACGGATAAAAAGTTGTGTGACATTTCCGTAGGCGACCAAGAACGAAATTATTTTTTTGGCTTTTCATACAAAATTCCTTGAGTTTTACGGTTTAAATTATCTTTTAGAAATGTTTATTCATATAAATTGTTGTTCGTAATATTGTAAAGAGATTTTGTTTAATGTGCATCGTTACACTAGCGAATACGCCCTTGAAAACAGTGTAACAAAAAGTCTAAAGTCAGCTTAGCAACAGCACTTCGATCCGTATAATTCCTATTTTAAGGAATATTGCGTATAGCTCGCTCTTTGGGTGCCTATAGGAGGTAAGAATACATTATTATAAATAAGGTATGTTCCCAAAAATTATGGATTTACGTATTTAAGCCATACCTTTGTGTACTACCTTGTACATAAGTATGTCTAACTGTGTATAGTGGAAGTAGCGTGTGTACATTTATCGTAAAACTGTTATAATGGCCCGCGGCAGTTTTCGCGATATATGACAGAATTAATGAATTAGAAAAATTCAATATTCTAACATTTTCACGTTTTACAATTGTCATTTTTTTATTACTTATATTTATGAATATTTAATAATATTATTGAAATATTACTCCCGAAAAGTATTTAAACTTTTGCAGGAAATCACTAAAATTTGTTAAGTTAACATTTTTTATGACTCATGGTCATAAAGACATCAAAAAATCATGATTGTCTTGTAAAACTTCAGTGTATGTAAACAACAATTAATATATTTACTCCTTTTATATCACAATGATGTCATAAAATCAAGATATTATATTTTATAAAGTTCCCCTAATACCTTTAGTGAAATAGTTTAGTCCCTAGAATTAAAAACATAATATTTTGAGACATCTTAATTTGTCTAAAAGATTAATGTTATATGTATGAGTCAAAGTTAGACTTAATTGCTCTGTCATATTCATTATATAATGTAATAATAGTATTCACATTTTAATAGTAAGCTCAATATTCTACAAAAATGTATATAAATTTTTGAGTTTATGGCATATTTAGAAAATACACTTGCAATTGTTTCTCATCTCAATTTGACTTAATTTTCAATAAAAATATTATTATCTTAAAAATAAATTATTTCAGTTTACTTCATATTTTATAAAAAATAATTTTTAAAATCTAATTCTAACAGCAAGGTTAAATCAGGATTATTCATGATAACATTATAAATTTAATCATTCAGTGGTAATTTTTGGTTTCTTATGGACAAAATGAAAGTAATATTTTTTTTAGAAGTTGAAAAATAAGATATAATGCTTGTATGAAAGTTATCAAGTCTTCATAACTGTCTCTTCTTCTCTTAAATATGACTTGATAACTTTTATACACAACACACATACACACTTATAAACAACTTAATTTACTATCTGTTTATTTATTCTCATGTAAGATATTTTCATACCCCAAACATATTCCACATTGTATTTGAATATTATACTATAATTAAATAAGTAAAACCATTTTGTATTTGTGGTGATAATATCTGTACTTTTGAAATTAGGAGGGAAAAATTGGTAATTTTCTGAAATTATTATTTCTTACGACTTTTACTCATAAATAATTCTAATTGATAGAAAATGTTTATTTTTGAGACATGATAATCTAAAATTTGATGAAAAATTACTAACATTGGCCATAATTTCTATGGAGCATTACTGATGTTGAACGCTAACACATCGGCCCTTATGAATTCGTCATGTGCAACTAACTAACTCATACTTGACAGTTTAAAGTAAATAAATTGATTTTGCAAAGTAAAACATGAATGCAAAAAATGGGTTAGACAGACAAATGATAGCGTAATGGTCGAAAAAAACAATGGTGGCTACTATAGTACATATTAAGCATTTTTATATTTTCTTTTCATAGAAACATATTTTCTCATTTCATTTCCTTTTACACCTGTTTTATTACTTTCAATTCTGAATTAATGAAAAGTATTTACAAGTAAATATGACATGACAATGTCTTTGCCAATGTCGACACTCCATACAAATTACAAAATTTATAATTCTTTTTCCCAGTAAACTAATTATGTATTACACATGTCTCATAAATAAACATTCTCTATTGATTTAAATTATTTGTGAGTAGAAATTGTAAGCAAAGTGATTCTAAAAAATTACCTAAAGTTTTCTTGATACTATGTTAAAGTTCATTTTCGTCAACTTTTATTTATACATATTTGTAGCGATTTCTTTTTTTTACAGACATACTACATTGTCAAATAAAAAGTTCATTTTCATTGGGTCTGTGTTTGGTTTTGAATTTATAATTGTTCCGACTTTATACAGTATTCATAATCACAGGATCTGTCCAGAAGTCTGCCTCTACCACCATATTATGAAAATGAGATGAAATACATAAAATAGCTTTATTTAACAATATTTAATAGATACTTTATTATTGGGGTTATGCTTTTGGCAACAGTAACTGGTTTATAAGGATTTTCTTATAAATGCACATTCCATTAAAATACAGATATTGCAAAAACAGTCAAGATTTAGCCAAAAAAGATCCTTTTTCGTAATTCTAATTCTGCAATCTTTTCCAAAGGAATATTCGGCAATAGATTTGTTTTAATAGAGTTTTTTTTTTACTAAAAAATAAAAAATAATTGGAGCCTTAAAAGGCAATCGAATTTGTAATTATATTAAACCATTCTTGCAAGTTTTATGTACATCTAGGATATGTTTATTGCCCTTTATACATACTTATATTAATTAATATATCATTTTGTTTTCAGATGATTGAAGAGAATGCTTGGAGGTATAAGAAGCAAGAAATAAAAATATTAATTTGATAGATACTTAGGTATTGTAAGTATACAGTTGGTGCTTTTTTGTAATTGTAAGATGATCACTAGAAGATGGTTCCACCCATCACTAAGCGGTGTGGATGCAGAGAAGTTGTTATTGGAGTGTGGACGGGACGGCTACTTCCTAGCTAGGCCCAGCATGAGCAACAAGGGAGACTTTACACTCTCTGTGCGAAGGGGCAATGAGGTGACACATATAAAAATACAGAACAATGGTGAATTCCTAGATCTCTATGGCGGTGAAAAGTTCGCCACACTCTCGGAGCTAGTCCAACACTATATGGAAAATCAGGGTCAGCTACGTGAAAAGAACGGGAACGTTATTAGGTTAAAGACTCCACTGAACTGTGCGGATCCCACGACTGAGCGTTGGTACCATGGACAACTAACGGCAAAGGAAGCGGAGAGGATGATGTTGGAGAATGGCAAAAACGGATCTTTCCTAGTGAGAGAGTCTCAGAGACAACCCGGAGATTTCGTGTTATCGGTTAGAACGAGAGACCGCGTGACTCACGTCATAATAAGGAGGCAAGACAACAAATACGACGTCGGAGGGGGTGAACAGTTTGACGATCTGGTCAGCTTGATAGAGCACTACCGAAGCTATCCAATGGTGGAGACAACAGGTGAAGTTCTACGGCTCATACAGCCATTCAACGCAACCAGAATTCAAGTACGACACTTTCACACACGTGTTAAACAGCTACAGAAAGAGAACGAGGGTCCAATAGAAAGCATGGCCTACAAGCAGGGTTTCTGGGAAGAGTTCGAAACGTTACAGATGATGGAGAACCTCCAGCTATTCGATCGGATGGAGGGCTCGAAACCGGAGAACATTAGGAAGAACAGATACAAGAACATAATACCATTCGATCACACGCGTGTCGTGCTACGGGACATTCCGAGCGACGCCCCTCCCGGCGCCGACTATATTAACGCAAACTACATCCGATGCGACAGCATCGACGCCAGTTCCGACTCGCAAGACTCGAACGGAAGCAATGACAGTTCGCCACAATCTCGCGAGGGTACATCCAGAAGCAAAGACAGAACATCTCCGAACCACACGAGCGTCATAGTGACCGAGGAAAAGAAAGAACCCTCAAAGACCCAAGAGAACGGCACACACAAGATTGCGCCGTCCTTTGTGCTCCGATCAAACCCAAACTACGTCAATACGACCATCCCAAAATGCGCAGCGGTGCCGGAGAACGGTGACGCCGAGCACGTCTACAATAAAACGTATATTGCGACTCAAGGTTGCCTGTCCACCACGATCTATCAGTTCTGGTCAATGATATGGCAGGAGGACGTGCGCATAATAATCATGACGACGAAAGAGATCGAGCGAGGCAAGGTGAAGTGCGAGCGATACTGGCCGGATTTAAACAAGACTGAAGTCATAAAGAAGTACACCATCTTCAACGAATCTGAGTCGTCTACGCAGGACTACACGCTGAGACGTTTCCTTGTATCGAAGAAAGACGAGCCGAATGCTAAGAGAACGATCTACCATTTCCATTTCACTGCGTGGCCCGACCACGGCGTTCCATCGGAGCCAGGGCGCGTCCTAAACATCCTCCTGGACGTGAACTACCGGCTCCAGCAGATTATGACCGGGCAGGATCCTCCCGAACAGGCAGTGGTCTGCGTCCACTGCTCCGCTGGCATCGGAAGGACCGGCACGTTCATTGTCATCGATATGATATTGGACCAAATCAGGAAAGAGGGCTTCGACTGCGAAATAGATATTCATCGCACTGTCCAAATGGTCAGAGACCAGCGCTCCGGTATGGTGCAAAACGAGGCCCAATACAAGTTTATTTACATGGCGGTGCTAGAGTTCATTGAAACTGAGAAGCAGAGGATCGGCCTGGGCCCCGAACCCGCGAAGGACTCGCCCCGGATGCGCACCCATCCGGTGCCTTTTTTATGAATGGAGCCAAAAGAGCGAAAGGGTTCATAACAAAAGCTTTATCTGTCGGCCATGTAGGGGTTCGTAGATTTTAGTCTCACCCTCAATTCGATCTTGTATCTCGTTAAATGTAAATTTCAAATCTTTCTTCGGATACATAATTTGTTGTTAGCCATTCAAATGCAATCTTAATGCGTTTACTGTACGCTGGTACTCTTGAACGTTGAAATTTGTCAGACTATGAACGTGGAGTTATAACCACGAATACACCTTCATATTTTACAAATAACCCGTGTGCATAACGTGACGAACGGCAATTAAAGCTCCCCTCTTCATTATATATGCATAACGGGGTAAAATAATGAGGGGAATCGATTTTTCTTTTGTCAAACACCAGGAAATACACACTGTTACTTCATTTGTAAAGTGTACAGTGTGAATATTTAAAACTTTTTTTTTAATTTCGTTTAAAACTTTGAGCACTTATTGGTGCGTAATTTAAAAAAAAATAATTTTAACGGAAACAAGAAAACCATATCACGGCTTTTCGTGTATCGCTTTATGATTAAAACAACAAATAATATTCAGACAAAATATATCAAAAGATCTTAATACACATCACGAGTAGATTATATTATGTTAAAAGAAAGATAATATTTTAAAAGTTTAACAAAAATACTTTATTTAAAAGAAATAAGATATAATTTTACTACAAAACGGAGACCTGATAATGTTTCAAAATATTGCTTTAATATGTACTATATGAAGTCGTGAGTTGGACTTCAAAGTGATCTCGAATTGGATTTTGAATTAGACAGAGTATATTTTTTATTTTGCCAAATCATTGACGTGTAATTGAGATGTATAAAAAATAATTAAAAAAAAACTTAATCATAATCCCATCCGTGTCTAAATACTTCTGCAGTAGAATTGTTGTAGTATTTATGTATTAAATCTAAATATTTTCCAGACCTTAAGTATTCTAAAGTGTTTACGATTTAAATGCTGATTTTGCTGATGAACGGTTCTTTTCGTACATTTGGTTGTTTGAAATTTTATGAATAGCAAAAGTTTTATTATGAGATAACAAAATCCATCTTTTTATAGTCCTTGTTTTGATAAATTAAGTTTTTGATTGTTTTTTTTTTTTTTGTATTTTTGGAAGTGTAAAAATGAGGTGCTTTAAGTGAGTAAATTGGCCCATGGCACGCCGTGGATGTTGGTGCGATATTTTTTATGAAATTTATTTTCTGTTTCTATGCGTATTTTTATGATGGAACGGGTTTGCATCAAGTAGTGGAATTACTTGAAATATAAAGTGTTCAAAATATTTATTACTTGATATAAACATAACCTAAATGTGCTAATAACGATGCTTCGTGTAATTTTATCTCATTTTATATTGTATACCATAAAAAGTTTGGCAATATTTTTCAACACTTCATCGATAAAGGCAAAACCGAATTCTTGGCATAATCATTGGCATTGTCGCTAAATTTAAAAATGATTATATTAAATGTACATGTATAAAAAAAAATTAGAATTTAAAGTGAATGAAATTATCGATTATACTATTTAATAGTCCGACATATGTTTAGAGCTACTTGTGATTTTTGCACAATATAGTTTCGAAAATCAAATGTTATAAGTAAACATGACGCTCCAATCAACTTGTTTTGTAAATATTTTTATGAATTACTTATTCAGAGTTAGATATTAACTTAGGTGCTAAATTTTGTGATCAAACACAAATCAAATTCAAAATTCCACTGCTCGATTCGTCCTGCACTATTTTACGTTGTTGGCATTTTATTTATACTATATTCCAATTTGTAAAGTTGAGCTTATGTATTGCATGGAGATAAATAGAGAGAAAAAAATTTACGTTATCTGCTAAAGATATATGTTGTGTTATATAATATAATAATTAATAAAATGTGATATTGCATTCGTTTATTTCATTTAGTTTCTCGTAAGAATTTACTTAAATACTTGGTTAGTGATAAGCTAAGTCCATCATTGCAATTTCTTAAATAATATTATTTTTTGAATATTTAATATACTTTAAAACGGGAGGAGACTCTCAGTTTGACAGTAGGTTTTTTATTTGAAATGATATATTTCAAAGTGGTCCCATATAATTTTTTTATAAAAAAATCGCTCCTATAATTTCCTTTTAAAATTAAAATATCTAAAAAATCCGTTTCGCTTTTAAGGCGTTTGAAGTAGGTTTTGTTGCTTTCTGTAGAAAATAATTATGTCGCGTCTTAGTTTGATTTTATAGGAATTAAAATTCCCTACATAGCTCGATCTCACGATATATTGGCGCGTAAATTAAAAAAAAATCAATATATGCTCACTATACGTTTGCAATGACGTAACGATCACAAAAACATTAAGTAGAATTTTTCTATTCTATCAAAAAAAGAAACTCTTATGGGCTTGTTATGTTCGGCAAAATTGTGTTGTGACTCCATCGCAATGTTTTTCATGCTGATCTATGAAAGTACTCCATAACTATATCTTCTATAATTTTTTGATCAATAAAGTGACGTGAAAGTAAATGGTATATAATACTTTATTGGAGCGTGGGGTCGAATAAAGGGGTATGAGGGTACCTACACATTAATTATATAAGACCCCTAGTCAATTTAACTGTGAATCATTATTTAAAGGCCTCGTAGAGTGACTTGATATTGTTACTTATGAACAATTTTTTTTACATAAAAAACTTGAAAACGTGTTATGTGAATTTTTAAAACGTTTTTAAGTGCAAACGTAGGGTTAGAGCTTTTTAATATAATAAATAATAAATAATTTTTAAAAATAATATAAACAAATAAATTAACTCTACTAGAAAACTTTGTTAAATCATTTTAAACTCGAAACTAATATTTTTGTGCGCGCAAAGGAAATATTAATATATGCATCTTATAGTTATTTGTAACAGGTCTTTTTCCCCGGGATTGTTTGCGGTAATGTAGATTTATTGTTTTGTGTACGTCGAATGTCTTCCATCTCTTTGTTTTCCTTCATTCCATGCATTGTGCCTGATATTTTTTTTTTTATAAATATATATAAAATATTATTTTTGCGCTAGGTAATATCTCTTAATGATACTTTTCTTTTTAAAGTATTAAATGATACAACCAAGTCTCAATATTACAAATCCCTTAGTTAATGATAAAGATACACAGACAGGCTGATCAATATATTGCCAAAAATGCATAACTATCTATACATAGTATGTTTGATCTTTCACTGTTGGTATTTGAAGTATCCCATGTGGCTCCCAAAATAAAGGAAATGAGAGTAATAGTAGAGAGTAGTCTTTCCACTTATGTGTTTCTGATGCAGAAGACTTGTACATAATTGAACTGTTGGTGGGGGAATTTTGGCTGAAGAACATTTTTTTTATTTTAATAGAGAATTATTTATAATTTTGCCTGTTTATATAAGTGCTTTATGATTTTTGTTTGACTCAATTTATGCCAATTTTTAGCAACTGGTCATTATTATATTTAATTTATTATCATGTCATCAAAGGGCTACAACTTAATAATATTAACTTTATATTTAAAATAGCTTTTACAATTAAATGTTCGTACAATTCTGTTTATCAAGGAAATAGTTAAACAAAAAATTGAATCTATATAAAATAAAAGCATTTAACTACTTCTTAGTATATAGGCGGCTAAGAGAACAAAATATGAATGTGGCCATTTCAAGATACAATGAAGGATTATGTTTCAACAATATTTTAATTATCTGGCATTAAGATATCTCCAATCTGGTGGAAGAGAAATAATATTTTCACTACAATAAAAGTAAACTACCTGCTTATTTTACTATTACATACATTCTTTTTTTTAGTACTTTGCATGTTTCAAATAAACTTACAAAATTTTGAATTAGGCAGTTTGTAGGACTTAAATCTATGCAATTACCAATGAGATCTATCTACTTATCCTTGGAAATAACCATTGAGGAACTCGTAAGATTATATTTTTGATTCCTATAATGAAATTGCCAGAATGTTATAACATAGTAAATTCAAAGAAAAATAAGCTAGGTCAAATATTAAGTAAACAATAAGAAAGTTATAGAGTAGGATTTACAATTTCATTCAAATATATATTATTTTGTTTGCAGATAATTTCAAACCATATTTCTGGATCTCTTCACTTGATTACATTAAATTTACAGTATTGGTCTAATATGTTAAACATTTTATAAAAAAGGGATTTCTACAAACTAGATATATATATTCATTAACAACTAATCATCATTGTTTACTTGAATTTCTTCAATGCCATCACTCTCTGTTACCAAAGCTCTCTCCAAGATCACTCTGCCCTCCTTGTATCTGAAAGTTTAAACATATAATTTAAAAAAATATATATAAAATTCAAATCACAGCCCTAGGAAGGCTATGAGGAAGATCACTAGCCTCTGACCCCTTTCATACTTATCACTAATACATTCCCTTCCCTATTTGCCCTGTGATGAATCAGGAATTTTACTTTACTGTAATTTTGACAATCAAATATAAAAACAATTTAGACAAAAGTTATGTAAAAGGCTTGACTGTGCACTGTAATAGGAGTTGTTAAAAAAATACCTTTGATTCTCTTCTGTAGCAAACTCATAAACCCAACCAAGCTTATTAGAGCAGTTCTTGCAGGACACATCACGGACCATATGGCGACCAGTTAACATCACACGGTCCTGGACTTCAGAGTAAACTAGATTAACCACCTTATGGAATAGAAATGCACGGCCTGAAAAAAACAATTTGATATGAATGTAATGGAATTTATATTGAAGATTTACACATTATTTTATTATGATATTAAGAAAGGAACATATAAACAGTTTGTGATATATTATTTTCTATCCTATATCAAGAGAGTAGTCAATTACAAACCATTGCACTTAAAAATTAGCGTCGTAATTCTATGATAAAATTATTCTACAAATTATGAGTTTTAAAGGTTTTATACTATAAGCAAATCAAAAACTATTTATTTAAATAATTCTTAGAACTGACATCTGTAAAAAGCTCATGAGGCCATTTGCAGCACCTTGGGTATTAAAAAATTTAAAAACTTAATAAAATTACGCTTTCACAAACCTGTCGCACCAGTAAATCTAGTGCTAATTAACTCTGCACGGTTGGTGAGATTCACATCGCAGGTAGCACATGAAAATAAACGGGTTCCACCAATATGATGTAGAAATATTTTTCCCATTTTCTTTGTTTTCCAAACAGGCAGCAAAGATTACTATTGTATTGTATATGTATATATATTTTGACGTATTTACCAACACTCAAATAGTGACTGATGTTCTCAGTGTTGCCAAATGTCATGTTTCACATGCACTTTATAAAGTTCACTTTGGTATTTTTAGTTTTAACGTTTACGTATATATTGCGAGGAATTATAATCAGAAATGAAAATGATTTTAACAAAACAAGTAGCCATTAAACATAAAAAATTCTAAGGCTAAATCCAATGTTTGAATGACTTATCGATAACTGAAAATTATTTACATATTACCAAGCAACGTTAGGCTTACGTCAATAATTTTTTTAAGCTATTCTCATATGACCAATTTGGCCCATTATAATAAAAATTATCAGAAATTTGGTTCACCATGGAGAATATAAAAGAGGATGGTATTCATAACACTGCTCTGAAATTGGCCGAAGAAATAAAAAATCTTTCCATTTACAAATCATTTTATAGTGACATACAGGTAAATACTATAAATATGCATTAAATGGAGTAAAACATTAATTATTAATATCAAAATTAACGTATATTTTAACTGACAGAGATTAGTTTCATCCCCGAACGTTAACAAAGATGATTTTAAGCAAACCTTACAACAAGCCATGAAAGAAAAAGGATTAGATACCAAACTTAGGAATACTGTTTATCATTGGGTACGAACACAGAGTAAACAGAGTGTAAGTTTAAATTGTCAGCGCATTACAAGTTTTATATTAATTTTGATAAAGGCAATACATTATTTTATTATTTTTTAGAAATTAGATCCATTAACTTCATTATCGAAAGCCAGCGCTCAATGGGAAAAAAGAATACATAAATCTCTCAATTCAATGTGCTCAGATTTAGAAACTTCACTAGCAAAGTTAAGACCGCAGAGTGAGCAAGAAGATATCGCAGACAAGTGGCATGAACTTAGTACGTATAATTTAGGTGAGTGGAAATTTATGTATTACTAGCGGGTCTCGTTGACGTTATCCTGCCAGATATTTGGAAATCGATAATAGCGCCATCTGTTGGATCCAATTCGGAAAGGAAACCATGGAGCATCCATAACTATGCAACATCCATGCAACTCGAACACACAAATATCATTAAAATCTGTCCAGCCGTTTAGGAAAAGTACAGTGACATACACACGTATAGAAGAAACATATTTTTATACATAATATGGTAAACTTTCTTCATACAGGAAGATTGGTGAATCACTTTCGATATTAAAGGATAGCATTCTGTCCTTGATTGCCATCATATTTATGTAATAAAATGAGGGGCATAGTTTTAGCCGAAATTTTAGAATAAATGAATGAAGTGCGGCGGTTGCATACACAACTGACCATGCAACAGGCCATTGACCTCCTCGCCACTCCAGCGACGCCATGTCTGCTAGGGTGAATATGAGTTGCGCAATATTTTTTTTCAACTTTAGATTATGTTTACTCCGTTATAAATCAATATTTATTTGTAATAATATTTTTATTATTCATATAAAATCTCTACATATAACGTCCTTAAATATCAACCCAGTCAACCTGTATATGGTCCGGGCCATCTACTATCCGGCCCGGGAGCGGGTGGTCCGCAGGGACATGACATGCGGTGTTCCACAGGGGTTGGTCCTCGGGCCACTTCTATGGAATATTGGATACGATTGAGTCCTGCGCGGTGCCAACCCGGCGTGCTGTGCTACGTCGATGACACCCTGGTTTGGCACGAGGACCCATGTTCCCGGATGGAGCCGCATCAAAGCCCTTGGCCTAGAAGTGGCCCCTGACAAGTCCAAGGCCATGTTCTTCCATGGACCTCGGACTAAGCCTCCCCCGCGACTATTCCACCATGGTGGGCGGTTCCTCCATCGCTATCAGCGGGGCCATGAAGTACCTCGGTCTCATCCTTGACAGCCGATAGGGGTTCGGTGAGCACTTCCGGATACTGGCACCAAAGCTGGTGTCGTATGCGGGAATGCTCGCAAATTGCGAGGGTATGCCGCCGCCAGTACGACAGTGTGGTGCGCTCTAAGGCGCTCTACGGAACTCCCATATGGGCGGTAAGGCCCTTGAGTACCAAGAACATGGTCCTGCTGCGTAGTGCGCAGCGGACCATGGCGCAGAGGGCCTCCAGGGCGTATCGTAATATTTCGTACGGAGTGGTGTGCCTAATATCCGAGAGTCTCTCCTGGAACCTCGAAGCCTGAGTAAGGCCCTGATGCAGCTGAGGGGTGAGGAACCCTTCCCGGAAGAGATCGTCCGCTGGAGGAGAGAGGGTCGCGACGATCTCTTCCGGCGATGGGAGGAAAGGTTGCCGGACTCCTGACGTGGCCTGAGGTCATCCGTCCCGTCCTCCGTTAGTGAGTGGAGTCGAGACATCGGGAGCAAACTTACTTCCTTACGCAGCTTCTCATAGGGCACGGCTGTTTCCGCCGTTACCTGTGGAAGATTGTGGGGATTGAGTCGGATCCTGGGTGCGCGTCCGGCGCTGTGTACACGGCCGAGCACACGCTGGCCGTGTGCACGGGCTGGGACGACCAACGCGCCACGCTTATTGGCGCAGTTGGGTGGGATTTGTCGCTGCCGGCTGTCGACCGATCGATGGCCAGCAGCGGGCAGAGTTGGGCCACCCTCGCTTTGTTTGCACGCGAGGTGATGGCGGCCAAGAAAGATGTCCTGCGGGAGGGAGAGCGGGCAGGCGAAACGCTGGCGCCTCGCAGGGCCACGGGAAGAGGCCGCCGGCGTGCACAGTACGCCGCGGCCCTCCACTATACCACGCGCGGGCGGTCGGGGGATCTGCCGCGCCCAATGTGAATGATGTCCCTACCCGCCATGCTGTTCCGAGCGGGGCATCATAAAGTGAGGGGAGGGGCTTAATTTAGCCCGTCCACACACGAGTCGAGCCCGAAGGGACTACCCTAGCCGGACCGTGGGTAAATTAACGTAAATACCATGACCCGGTCAGGCTAAGGAGGAACACCCCGGGGTTTAGTGGGTAACAACACACAAAACCGTCCCTACTGCCCCTGCAGCACAGATGGCGAAGTGCCAATTACATTCCCCGCGTCAAACAAAAATCCTGCATATGGTGACAGGTTAGTCACTTTCAACTCTTAACACTCCAGGACCTTATATGAGGATCATATGTAAACATTAAAATATTTTTAACATAAATATTGATTTACCGCACAAACATCATCCTAAGTTAAATAATTAATGACGGAACGCATGTTTATCCTAGTGGATATGGCTCGGGTGGCTTTTAGCTGGGGGGGCATGGTGGTGCTCGGGCGGTCAAAGACCTGCCACGCATACTGCCAATCAGGTGCCGCGCTCAGTACCTACACTTCATGTATTTACTGGAAAATTTGGTCGAAAACTATGCCCCACTTTTTTACATAAATATGATGGCTATCGGGTACCCAGTACTCTCCCTTAATATCGTTAGTGACTCGTCAGTTATCCTATATATAGGCAGCTGCTTATAAAAAAAACTTTTTGTTATGATAAAATAAATAAAAAAGGACAAGTGACAACAGGTATCAGTTTTATTTATAAACTTATATTAATCTTCAATTTATTTTCAGATCTTTCGAAATACCGGCCCGTATACGCTCCAAAAGACTTTTTGGAAGTATTACTAACACTGTCGGGTTATGTTCCGTTTACTAGAGAGTAAGTTAACATTTATTTTGTTTGTTTTTTTAAATACTACATTTAGTTGTCTTTATTACTAAACATATATATATTTATATACTATACAATTACTTCGGTGCTTTTTGCTTACACTGTAGAGACGAGCCAAAATGGGAGTTCGCGCATCTACCACTTCAAGTGAAGAATTTGGATCAATTGGTAAAGAATATATGTAATACCGTTCTTTTTTTAAATACCTAATGACGTAAATGTAATAATGCATTATGTATGCTTACGTCATCTGTAACTGTTAGTTAGTACTAAAAATATATTCTCATATGTTTATGAAATTTATCTTAAAATAACGACTAGCATAATTATAGAAGAATTTTAAACTTATCTACTTAAGCAATGGAAGATTTAAAAAAATCACATTTAACCGTATAGGTATATTTCTTAGACTTTTATTTTTAACCCACTTCCAAAAAGGATGTCTCTATTTTTTTAGGTATGGTCGCGCCGATCTCCATCACTTATAAATCGATTTTAAAAATTCTGAAAGTATTTGGAAGGAACCAAAATGATCCCGGAAAATTTTCAGAATTTATTCTGTAGTTTGGTTTAAAATCAAAATAACTAAAAAAAATATGTCATGAAAGTTTACTTTTTTATGGAAAGGAAGATAAACGAGCAGACGATTCATGTTGATTTTAAGCGATTCCATCGCCCATTACACACACAACATCCGAAGAGTTGTGAGTGCGTTGCCAATCTGGGAAATTGGATAGAATATAGATAGCCTCAATTCATTAAACAAAATATTTCATGTTTTTTGGCGTTAAATAAAACATAATTTATGATTTATTTGCCATCTTTCATAATATTGTTACAAGAACCCATTACCACTCCACAAATTAAGATGAATCTAACGGCAAAGCCATCTCTGAAACTAAAATCTAGTGGTTAGATACATACACAGACTCGTAAATCATGACTTTCCTTCCGGCATAGTCAGGTAAACATGCTTAGTATTTTGTAAATACATAAAAACATTATAAATCTTATAAATAAAAACTATAAAGTCAAAGCCAAATATCTTTGTACAATGTAAAAATTATAATAATTAGTGATTTGTTTTTTTTCTAATATTTGTCATCTGTTTCCTAGCGGACACTCGTAATTATTAGGTACCTCGTGATTATTGCAACTGTACACAAGACCTACATTGTAAATTCGTTATGTGTATATTATTTTTTCAACATATTGCATACAAAATGCAATAAAGAACTATTATTATTCTGTAGTTAATCTTAACTTTTGTCACATTTACGGGCTATTTTTTTTAGCAAAAACGCGAACAGCCAAGCGTGTTAACAGACAATTCGAACATATTTACACAGCTATTTTGTGCAATATTTTAGCTGTCTTTTTAATGAGGTTTAATTTTGTAAGTGTTATTCCAATTATATTAGGCTGTTAATGTCTTTGGGATAACTGATAAATATGGAAATTACAACACCAGCAGTGACTGCGGAATCTGTCCTATTGCCATCTAACTTCTTCCAAGAGATCATTGATCATTGATTTTTTTTTCTGTATGTGTAGATAGTATGTTATGAGTATAACAAACAGCAATGTCTATGATGAATACGGTTTTATTTTTCTTGTTCAAAATTGTTATATCCGGTCTATTGTCATGTATTTTTCTGTACGTGATTAAAGGTCATCATGTCCCTATAAACCTAAAGTAAATCTAAAGTGGAATGTATAATAAGTATGTAAAATAAATAAAAGTTATCGATCATTTCAAGTATTGATATCCTGATCTTGCTAACTACATGAAAGCCTATGTCTCTGGAAAAAGACATCCTATTTGTTACCATGCATTAGAAGCTGCTTTATCTATACGTGGTTTATTCAACTCAATGTGGTGTTGGCCATGTAAGGGTGTTTGTATCCCAGGGTTTGATTTCTGTTCTGAGGTTACAATACGTTCATTAGGTTGAGAATTTTTATCGTGCAAGTGTAGTGGCGTCAGTCTATTATCAATGGTATAAACGTATAGAGTTGCGATTGTTCTTTTCTTAAATGAAAATATTTTCTCATTGATGTGATTTGGCAATTGTTCAAATTTTTAATATCAATGAGACCTTTTCCATTAGCTCGACTTTGACTTGTGTTTGGGTCATTGTTGTATTGATAATTCGCTGAAGTTAGAGGTCAGTCGGTGACCAATTCATGATGCAGAAACTATTCATATGTTCAGTTATGTGCAAAGAAATGATGTATATGGTTGTATACGTGTTGACAGCGAGTATTTTAGCGTCATACTCGTAGCTACAGATATACTGATAGTATTAGCATGTAGGTGACACAAACTGATATTATTCCCCTGCCAAAAACTGCGCAACGTGCCGCGCCGGGTGCGTGGATTGCGTCTCAAAAATCATTTTTCGCCTACCTAAATCTGCATAATTGCACTGACTGGAAAGTGTTGTTAAATGTCTAATATATGATTTAAGACCAAAGAGATGGCCCAGAATATATTTGTTGATACTTGTTTTATATGCATTACATACTTTAAACTTTGAGGTCTTAACGGTACCATACCATATAAATACTTGTTCAAAATGGTCGATGTTCACATGAGAATATTTCTTTTATTTTGCAGTAGATCATGTAAGTGTTGTATATAGTAAATTGACATAAACAATAATTGTAGCCAAAATGAGCGTCAGATAAAATACAGCTTGCTTTTTCCGAAACAACGTATTTTTTCACAACCGAAAACTTTGAATTGAGTTTTGACATTTAATTATTCTCCGCGCTCTAATTACTATTATTGAATAACTAAGTATTTGTACAGCACAGGGCATAAAAAAAATTCTGCCCAATCTGCCCCCTTTGTGATGAAATTTCATCTTCCTTTTATTTCTTGATAAGGTGTTTTAATTTAATTAATTTTAACTTGTTTTATATACTTTAGTTAAAAAAAGTACTTTGTAATTATAAAATGTTTTTTGAAATTCCATTTCGTCATGACGTTGCATATTTTTTTTCACATAGCTAACTCGCATTTATTATATTGGTAAGAATCAAATATATTCGTGTAGCGTAAAGAGTACCCGGAGTGGGCAAGCGGGGAACCGCTGCTGGGTTCGATCCCCGAATGCAACGGAGCGTCGGG
>JAOCPS010000029.1:4315606-4328464 GCA_025505425.1 Graphium colonna | reverse complement strand
CCGCGGAACTGTACGTCGCTCGACATGTTGATGTGAATAATTTCGATTGGCGCTGTGGCAATCAGGGGAGTGATTTAGACAAAAGGAGATACGACAAAAGGTTTAATTTTTGCCGTGATTTATTTATGATAAGCATTAGTTAATGTTAAACACATTGTACTTTATATTTTTTCAACTTGCTGTTTCATTGATGTATTATTGTGCCTGTGAAAAAAAGCTTTATATAATATTATTCCTCCTTTACCAGATAATGTACTAAAAGTTTACCGTTGATGTTCGAAACAAAATGTCGGCAACGCTTCGAGAATTTGAGAAATCAATTTCATGCGACTATAAAACTTAAATCACCAATATAGTACGTGGTGAGTCTAGAATATTATGATGTTTCCAATATTGCAAACCAAAGAAATGGAGAAGAGGTAAACCTCAACAATGTATTATTTATAATTCCACAAAAAGGCTATTCATGCAACTGAAACTCCGTAAAAAAACAGTTTTGTTCAAAGGAGTAGAAATAAAATGGTCAGTTATTTTAGTGTACCTATAGAACAAAAAACGAGTAGTAGTTAGTCTTCTAGTTATCGGGAAATATTGTCAATAAATCAAAGCTAACCGCCTAGCAGATGACGGTGTTGATGCTCATTGTGTTTCTGAAACCTTGTTTATAAGAATAAGGTTTTAATCATAAATTTGATTTATTACTTGACTATTTAGCGCAGCATCGGATTGGTTAAAACAATGTATTCGATACATTAATATGCAATATACAAAGATACAGATTTTTGATCAAAAGTAACATTCAAAAACGTTCTTAATTTTCATGTGAAAGTTGTAGATGACATTCATTTTATGTTAATCGAATCTTACATGCACGACAAACAATTGTTTGTTAAAATACTTAACACGGCCATGCAGGTTATTTCCATAGAATAAGGGCATAGTCGAAAATTCGTGCCTGAATTTGTATAGCAATAATGATGGGAAGCAAATTATAATTTGTTTAATTGGTAGGCTGTGATATGTTTTAAATAGTCCCAATAAGGTTCAAACGAGAAGTAAACACAGCGAGCGGAGGTTGTTGAAAATTGGTACAGTGATGATAATCCTCTACACCAATTTCGACCGTAGCGATCACTTTGACTCCTAGTTGATTCGCCCATGCGCCCAGAGATGGTGAATATAGTAAATTTTTGCAACGAATCCTCGCGCACAATAAGGGCACATAAGGACGCCATTGTGGTAATTATAGCGGATGGCGGCAGGAGAATGAGCATTTAGTTGATGAACAAAATGCTCATTCTCCATGACATCAAATTAGGCTTTACGCTATTTTTCTGACTCGAGGGCTCACCTCTTATCAGTCTCCCTTTATTTTTTCAATAAATCGAACTCACTTTGTGCTGAATTATTGGAAATTATGGACATACATAACATAACAATAATAAAATATTAAATGATTTAACTGTATCGCTAAATAATTTAAGAAAGTATCGTGTATATACTTTGAATGTAAAAAAAATTTACTATGCAGAAATTCAATACGATCCAGTAGCGTATGTTCAAATAGTAATCTAAGAAAACGCTCGTAATAATGGCTATGAAGTTGAATATTTTCATTCTTCCGACATACTAAATACTTCCTTTACATATTCATTACCATATTAATTTTCGCACATATTTATTTATATTTTCCCTGATAATATCTTTTTTAAACATCACAAAAAACTCATATTACAAACTTGTTGTAAAGTTAATAATACATTAAGACTGCTTTACAGCTTCAAATATTTCCTATATGTATAAAGTTGTTGCTTGTGTAGATTTTTTTTGAATTTGCATTGGTGCTCCCGATTATTCATTATGCTGATGTTTGCTACTCCGATGCTAACCAGGACCTTCTTAACAAGCTTGACCGTCTCCAAACAACTACATCAGATTTATATTCGGCCTCCATAAATTTGACCATGTTTCCCAATTTCGAAATAAGCTTAATCGTAACTTACTTCGTTATTTATTTTCTATCCTCTTTGATCCTGTTACCCCTAACTATCTCAAGTGCAAATTTATTTTTCAATCTAAAACGCATTCTCTACACCTTCGCTCTGACCATAATCTTTCTCTACAAGTCTCTCTGAATCGCACCAGTTTTATGTCTAACTCATTTCAGGGTCAAGCTGTACGGCTCTAGAACGCACTCCCTTTCCTGTCAAGAACTGCACTACTAAAAATCTTTAAATTTTATTCAAAAACCGTTTAGGCTTAAACGTCTTTCTTTTATATCAGGATTATTATTTCTTTCTTTTTTTCTGTACTCGTTTTCTTTTAGTGGCATAATTAGAAAGTGTCAAAATGTTCGTCACTCTGACATAGTCAATACCCAAGATGGGTATTGACTATGTCAGAGTGATGAACATTTTGATCTGTTGGTTGACTGGGAGAGAGCACCTAGTGGTGTTAAGTCCGCCGTTGTCTACTCTCTAGTGCATAAAGTGTAAATAAAATAAAATAAACATAGTAATTCGTGGATCATCTACGATATTAAAGGAGAGTACTCGGTACTCAATTGCCATAATTATGTAATAAAATTAGGGACAAAATTTAATAAATAAATGAAGTGTGGCAGTACAGTGTGACCTAGTGAACCTACACAGTTGAGCACGGCGCAGATCATCTTACTCTCTGTTACTCCAGCCACGACATGTCCTCTAGGGTGAACATAAAATGCGTAATAACATTTTTAACTTTAGTTTATGGTTACTCAGTAGTAAATCAATATTAATTTTTTCATAATATTTCTCATATATGATCCTCACATATAATGCTTTAAAGAATTGAAGATGACTATCGACCTATATATCTCTATGCATCAATGGAAATTTAAATTATGACAAATCTGTGGTTGATCTGATATCATAAAATAAGCAACAAACACATTCATGTTATCCATATGCTATTCGTATCATTACAGTATCCCTTTAACCAAATATGGTACGCAAAGATAAAAATAAATTTCTGTGTAATTATTGTATTAACAAATTAATAGAATAATCAAAAATAATGTACAAATAACAGTTACCCTAAAAATCGCATCTAATGTAAAACGTGCCACATTTTATCGCGGGTCCCAACGCCACCTGCTCCTGACTTAACTCGAAATTTAATTAACATAGAACGGTGCAAACTAGATAAGACCGTTAAAAGAGAATTTAAGTTATTCAATTATGTACTAATATTTTATAGGGTTGCCCATAATAGGGTGGAGGGAGCATACAAAGACTTTTTAAAGGAGTCGAATATTTTAATGTAAAGTCATATGAAATTTAGCTAGGTAATTATATCTTTATCGTGTATTAATTATACATAGCAATTTAGAAAAACCAAAAAAAGTTTTTTCCTCTTATTATATTTAAACAATAGCTTTGTAGGTAAAAAATAACCTTTATAAACTTAGTGCGTAGGTGTTGTGATTATACAGATAGAACTAAAAGACAGACCTTATTCAAACCGAATTTATAGTTTCAGATTAATATCGATTTTTTGAAGAATCATTATTATTCAATAGTTATCTTCACGACATTGAAATTGGCAATTAAAATTCGTAATTAAAAATTGCGACGCCGTGGGACCTCTTTACACGAACTCAGAATATTCGAACTTTCCGATTGCTCATTAAAATCAACGTCAAGGGTCCGAATTTTCAACCCATGAATAACGCATGCACGGAGTTTCGGTTTGAATTACTAAACGAAATTAGTAATTAAAATTTCAACAATATTATTCTGTCAATATAATAGAAAAAATTGTAATATTAGTTTAAGGCTAATTGAAACAAATACTCTTCCATATTCTCTATAGCTTGTTGTTCTCGAAAACTTGCACAAGGCTTTCCTAAGCGTTCCCTTAATTGTGTTTAGTCAATTAGCATACGAAATTTCATTTACTGGCTTTAGTAATTATAGACTTGCACATGATCTTCGTGAGTTGTCTCGTTAAGATTTAATTATCGTTAAATTTATGTTATATTCGTACAATCAGAAGTAAATTCGTTTAAACATCAAGTTGTGAGTCGGGCAGTCAGTAGTTGCATCAGTTTTATACTGTTCATTGATTAGAGAGTCATTATATGTTAACTGTAGGTAATATAGTTCAATTGATTGTTTTATATTGCCATCAGGCATCAAGTTTAGTAGTAAGTCAGCAATATTTTGTTAATATTCATTACGAAATATTAAATAAATTACAAATTTTAAGGTTCATCAAATAAAACCGCAATTGATATATTTAAAATTAATGATTATAAAAAATTGTTTTAATAATATTAACAAATAAGTTGTCTATATTCTGCCTGAAACGATTACTATTAAGTTAATAGATTTTGTTAGAGATCATGGTAAAACTATAAGTTGGTTTCACAGTTTACCTTATTTTGGGGTAATTCTATTTATAAACACGATTTTCATGTACTTATATTCCAAATAATTAAATATCTTAATCTAAATCCATCGCACACAAAGTATGTACATATAAAGTATACACATAACGCGACTTTTCATTAACCTACGCTTAGATAGTATATGGTAATGTAAGATTTCACAACATTAATGGATTCTCATAATGTACAGCAAAATTATGTTTGCTAGGGAAACGTCAAGCTGGGTGGTACGGTTTTCCGGGAAAAGCTAACCATATAAAAACCAAACAGAAACGAAAGCACTTTACTGTTTGCTATAATTGTACGCGTAACGAAACTCGTTAATCAGAAGGTTTATAAGCAACCGGGGATTTCTATTTACCGCTTTCATCTCTTTCTAATATTAAATTAAGGTTCAAATTTAAATATATTTATTTATTTATTTTTCTGCACAAATATTGTACACAGGCGAACTTAATTCCTGATGGTTAACCTGAATACTTTGGGTGGTACAGAATATCGGGTGCTAAAAACATCTTTTAAATGATGAAAAAAAATGCTATTCAATGTTTAAGCAATACATGTAAATATCTGTAACATAAGACGTAAATACGTAAATATCTGTAACATAAGACGTAAATAAATATACAATTAATATTTACATGTATATACTTAAATATGTATGTACATAGATATATATTTAAACTTATCTAGGAAAATGGAATATAGCACCGTGTATAAATACTGTGTGCGTTTAAATGAGCTATCGCGTAATATATTTCGTTTAACCGTAGATGAGGATCGCAAAACAATGCATCCTTCTACCTCGAGGGTATCCAGGATCGTTCTCGATTGGCATTAAATAACATACGCGGGGCTCGTTGATGGATTCTATCACGAATGCATAGAATAGTTTACGTTGCCGCTGGCGGTTTGTTTATGAATAGATCGATTGCTTCTATACATTAGTGATTTATGAGCTGCTTATTGATTTTATTTGAGAAATTCAGGACAAATCACTGTCAAAACCACTCTCATCAGACAATTAAAAAAAATTTCATATTCATAGTTAAATTTCAATGTCTTGTGATATGCAGGATACTAATTTCTACACGCAAATTCGACCGTTTGGACTTCGGTACAGAGGTAAATATAAATGGTACTTAAGCAAATAATAAATATATAACTTGTAATTTATTTGGATACATAACTTTATCCCAATCAATTTAGCTACTTGCGCAATTAAAAAATCCACATATTTTATTATCAATACGTTTGTATGATATCAATTTTATATTAGAATTATTAGGATAACGAACTAATTTTATTGTATAACAACTTCACCGTTATTTTGAAACGATAGCAGATGCTAATCAAGGGGAGAATAAATATATCAACAAAGAGGAAAGTTTACAAAAAGGCTTGTTACAAAGGACGGATATGAGAACAAGCAGGGCACATTTGTTATATTAGAAAATTTATTATTTTATTATTTAGCAACGTTTGCTGCCAAACATAATTATAAACCATTTTAATATAATTAACGATCGATTGTGGTGAATTGGCTAAAATTAATAATATTACATTTTTATTTGCTCATTAGCTTATTTCACTTTTCTATAATTATTATACCACGGCTCGAGATATTGCAAAAGCTCGTAAAATGATCGAGGTTTGACAAGAAAAAACATAAGTTCATATCTATATTATTTATTTATTTTTAAACTTTATTTAAAATAAAAAAAAATAACTAAAAGTATCTCTATTTTTATAGAGGCGTGGATTCCTTATAACATATTTTACAATGTCATAATATAAATATTTACTAGGAAGCTAACGCCAGCTCACAGATTCTGCTGAGAAGAGCAGGCGAGAAGCTCAGCAGTTGCTCTTTTAATCTCACGCATTCAACTCAACAACATATTCTACAACGGTGTTTTATGCCCTATGAAAAAGTTAATTTTGCATTTGATATGATGTATTGACAGATTTAATATAGAAAGTGGAATTATATAACGCGTAAAACTTGACCCATAAAAGATATGTCTGCCTTTTGCACAAAAGCCTAGGATAATAATATTGTCATTATTTATAATAGTTGATTTATGTTTATCACTATTTATAAAGTAGCAACTTATACTTCGACAAACAAAAAAAATATTGTTAAGCTGTTAAAATTATAGAGATTCCTTTAAAAAGCTTTCGTAGCTGGGCTCTTAGCTTGTATATTGCTTATTTTTTTTTTCTCGAAAAACTGTATTTGTTTTGGTTGCTCTATAATCCACATTAAAATATTGTAAGATTTTTTTTTATGGAAAGGAAGACAAACGAGCAGACGGTTCACCGATGGTAAGCAATACCGTCGCCCATAGACAAACGCAACATCCAGAGAGTTGCGATTGCATTGTCAACCTGGGAGATCGGATATAATAGGTTTATTGGATAGGATGGTATCGCGATTAAGGATTTGGAGAGAATAGGAAAAGGAAAAGAAAAGGGTAGATATGGCCATCCGGCATCCCCAAAAGTCATGCATACTTTATTTTATGTCGACTTTGTAAAGGGCGGTGGTACTTTCTCAAGCGAACACGGCCGTAGAAGTTCATCAAAAACTTTGAAAAGTTGATATGCTCCACCGCCTCTATAAGATAAGGTGTTTTTTTATAGAGAGAGAGGCAAACGAGCAAGCGGCTCGCCTGGTGGTAAGTGATAATCACCGCCCATGGACACCCGCATCACAGGAGGAGTTACAGGAGAGTTACCGGCCTTTAAGGTAGGATTATGCTATTTTCTTGAAGGTCCCTAAGTCGTATCGATCCGGTAATACCACTGGCGGCAATTGGTTTCATATGGGTGTCATGCGTGGCAGAAAATGACGATGAAAACGCTCTGTGATATACTGCAATTGTACGATAAGCGAATTGCGCAGTCGGTATTAATCCGAACAATTCCTCTAAATATTCACCGTAGTAGATGCGGTATAGTATGCTTAGAGATGCTACATCTTTTTGCAGGGCCAAAAAATCAAGCTGATCGGAGAGGGCTGGATTATCGACGATTCCAGTAGCTCGTCATTGGGTGGGGTTAAATGGAAGGAGTTGGTAAAAGAGTACCCCGGCCCAGAGGTGAGGGCAGTATTTCATGTGTGGCCGTATCTGTGCCTTGTTTAACTTCAAAGCTATTGGCTTTACCTTCCAAATGACCACGGAGTTATACGTCGCTCGATATGTCGACACCAAGAATTCCTATCAGCGCTGTGGCAACCAAGGAAGTATTTTGAAGAAGAGGATATACGAAGGGAGAGAAAAAGGGTTTCTTTTTAGTGTAAATGCGCAAAGTTGTGCCTTCTGAGGGTTCAACTGGACTAAATTTAATCGACCTCAATCCAAGATTTTGCCAAGCAAAGTCTTGATTTCAGACACAAGTTCGTTCCGGCACTCGTGAACATGGTCCTGAGATATATTTGCCCAGCTGGTATACAAGGTGTCGACTGTACTGTTATAACAGGAATTCATTTAATATATACGAATTACCAGGAACACGGGTAATGGCGTCCCATATAGTTCTTATTTTATTACCTGAGTTTAAGATTTTATTTCTAATAAATACACATTATGCCTGAACACAAACATCTTTCGAATAGTTTTATATAAGATTATGGAACCCTGGGTCGTGATTTCACTTACTCTCAAAGTATAATTAATAAAATTTTCCCTGCTTTTATGAAACTTGAACCTTGAATCTTGCACATACTAAATGTGGCCCGTTCACGTCTTATAAATATTATTATATTAGTTCGAAAGAATAAAATAAATTGAAAAATTCACTACATTATGTATTACGATTCTACACTTCCATATCATCCAAAAAAAATGTGCTCCAACGTTTTATCTTTAGTCGCCCCAATCCATTACCATAAGTATACAGTGGATTTTTTTTCGGGATTACCTCCCGAAGCAATGTTATTGCTTTTTTAGAATTTGAGGCCAAAGTGGTCAGTAATTAATTTATTTATAATCAACGTATAAATTATATCATGTGGAAGAATTATTAGTAACACGAATTGGCTCACAGAAACTAAATATTAATTGTATTTATTCAAATAAATTTAAGAGATTTTATCTGTTAGGAGTGTATAGTTAAATGATTACTTAAGACTTTATAACATGTTACAATTATTATACTTGATGTTGGAATGTAAAAACAAGTAATTATCTAACCCCAACCAACTAACGTAGTCTCCAATTAAGTCCTTCTGGCCTAAACAAAATAGGACATAAGTTTGATGTACCAAAATATAATAAAACCAAGGTTATTGACTTAAAAGCTTTAATTTACTTAGAATTGTAGTTTCGTCAACATTACATATATAACATAATGGAACAAAACGGCGGATGCTTAACACTAAACAAAATTGAAAAAAAAATCTCTCACTATACAGTTTAAAAATTGCACTACGTTAATCAAACATCGTAGTAGCTGTAGTGGTCTTTTCTATTCCTGTATGAGTATATTGCGTTCAAAGGATTAGATTGAATGGTTTCGAAAAAAATACCACCTTTGTATCTCGTGTGTGTGAGACGCGAACAATTTCGGAAAGTAGAAATATTTTGCAACATATTCCTTTCCTAAACGTAAAAATATGTATTGTAGAGCATAACATCTAATCACTGAAAATAATCTTCAGAAAAAATAAACATTTATCATATGGTTATCAATTTTTCATACTTAGTACAGTTAGCTAAGTTGGTTCATGGCAAATATATACAAACAACAAAAATACTATATTACTCTTTAACGAAAGAAGTTTAAGCAGTCGAAATAGGTTTGAATACAATTTTCTATGAAAAGTAATAATTTTTTAACTTTAATAAATTTAATAAAAACTATTTTTAATTTTAGTTGAGTTGTAATATATTTATAACTTATTTACGTTTAACCACTTAAAAATTAAATACACCTTAATTATAGCTGTTTATCATGTCAATTAAACGCGATTTTGACATTATAAATATACATAATAATGTTTTTTTTTCGGACACGGTATGACAAATTCAATAAAAATAATTAACGTTAAGATTATCCATGTAATTTTTAACGAGTTTAAATGGACAATATTTTTAAATCGATTTGATTTTTTCTTAATTTTTTGTCTCAAAACTACCATATTTATCAACCGAAATAAAATATTAAAAATTATACTTGCAGATTAATGGCATATAATTCACTAAAAAAATATTATTCACTTTTAAGCTGTTTAAGTTTTTTATAATTACAAAATAACTAACTTAACCTAGTATTTTTTCTATCTATGTCTATTTTGTATATTATAAAAGCAGTTATTGTACACTGTTACGTTATTTCACTAGTTTTGAACGTTTGTGCGATATCCCAGTCATTGAATTCGTACGTGAGTGCATTAAATTCAGCAAGGCTTGGATAAACCTTTCTAAATGCTCTTTCTAAATGTGTTTACGTTTTTCGTTTTATAAAATTTTTGATTCATATTTTTTTAGATAACTCTTGCATTTACAATACGTAATATATTTTTAGGAAAATTTGTTGTTATTTATATAAATTGATATTTGATAAGATAGAAAGTACCATATAAAATAGTTTGGAAATGAAATTCAAAAGTATAGAATAAGTAATGAGTTTATATAAATGTTGATAAGAAATAAAGGAGAACATATGATCTTTAGTAAGTAATCGGGAACATCTACCGGGGTTTTTATTTATTATGTAAAATTATACAACTCTTAAGGAATCCGAATACCGGATAACGTTACAAGGATGTTCTTAAGGCGGACCCACATTAGCCTCCTGACCGACCTCAAAAGGAAATGCTCGGCTGCTTTGCTAATGGTGCTATTGATTCGAGTGATTTCTAAAGCCCCTTGCTCCCAAAAGGACTGCTAGTATTAAAAATAAGGAGCATTCTAAGGTGAAATTGACTTTCGTGCTCTGAAGAAAACTGCTTTACGTTCTATTCAGTAAATGGAAGAGGATTTAATATAATTCAAATAACTTTTCAACGTACTTTTATACTCGCTTTCTTAATTTTGAGTTAAGTGCAGGTAATCTTCAAATTATTTAGGTTTTACTTTCATTTCTGAAATATATTATCGAAGGGATTGTCGTCATATATTTTGCATTTTGCTCTTATCCTAAGCCTTGCAGATTATTCAGTATTATTTTGTATCATGCACGTAATTATCTTACGTTTGAGTTCACATATCTTCAATTCCCTGTATTAAATGTTTAATTAAAAGAGGTTTTTTCATAAACTTAACAAATAAAAGAGAATCATAATTTTATAATTCCATTAAATATTTTTAACAATAAATCAAAGTATAATTAAAGTTAAATCGCAAAGAACCACAAACCTAATTTCATATTTCTATATGAACACCATATGTTCTATTTGGGTATAAAAGTATACATTTCCGTGTGATGTTATAAAATAATATTCCTTACGTTTAATATCATGTTAACGAGAACGTTTTTGTTTAAATGAAAAGTATAGTTAAGCATAAATATACCGTAAATCGCTTTAAGTCCGCGTTTATATTAAATAGCAGCAGCATAGCTTAATTAAGCAAAGGATTTCTTAAAACGGCGTCGAGATTGCTAAAGTAAGGAGGTATACTTATTACACGTGGATGAAGCGTAAATTATTTCCAAGAATTCCAAGTTATTTAATTTGGAGCTTTAAGGCGTGTAACATACAAAATAAAATTGTTTTTCCCGCTTAACACAAATATTTCCTTTGTTCTTATGTCCTTTGGGGTGTTTTGTAAAAATTATATTGTTCCTATCTGTTTACTTGTGCACTCTCGGGTTGTATTCATCATATTATAGCCAGTTCACGTTTTTATGCGAATTTATATAATTTTAGCAGCCTAATTTTCCGAGTTACGTGATATGTATGAATCTGTTAAATACTTGTAAAAGTAGATTAATCTTTCGTTTTGTCCCATTTCTTTAAAGATTCTCACATTTATTTATTTTTGCGTTATGCTGATAAATCTTTCGCAACTAGTTTACTGAAAAATCATCGCACAGGCAATTTCTGCCTTTTATTACTATCATTTTATGCTGAAAAATACAGCGAGCGTTTGCGTTTCGCGCAGTTGTATATTTTTGCTATTTCCAAGTAATAGCTTATGATTTCGAACGATCGCCTTCAACTCTGTTTAATAGAGATGGACCTGAGGTCAAACCCCGGTAGCGGCTCTAATAAAATAGGGACGCGACCGGAGTATAATTACGATTAAAATTTTCTTATTTCTTTTCATTTTCAAGTAGTGTTTTTAATACTGATTTATATAACAATATTATTTTATTTCTTATCATCTTATATTTAATGACTAAAATATGTTATTTGATAGTTATTTGAATGATGCTATTGCAAATAAATAAATTGCTATATTTCTTTAATATTATTGGCAAAAAATCAGTATTGCAAAAATTTAGCTTGTCTCATCTGTATTTATAAAATTGTGTTTTATAATATAAATACTATATTTCTATACATACAAAGTAAAATCTTTTTTAATTATCTTTATGACTTCCTACGATTTTTAAGGCAATATCAATATTTTAACATCACTTGAAAAATATTTGGCACATATTGTGATATTACGTTTATTTTTGTGGTACTCTGCCGTAGCATTGGAATTCTTAGCAACCGCACAACGGATAGTGTGACTACTGGGAACCGGGTGCCTTAAATCGGAGTTATCTGCTCATATTGGATGTTTGTTGTTGTTACCTCTCTTGGCAGTAGCGTCGCAGCTGCATGTCATAAGGACGAGAGTTTTGTTTGGTTACACTTCCAAGAATCGATCGTCAGAGCCTCGTTTCTTGATTAGCAGAATCGTGGTATATTCTGGCAAAATGAGTTTGACTGTAAAAAGACTAAGATGGCAAGCGGCTTCCTTTAACGAGAACGTTTTTGTTTAAATGAAAAGTATAGTTAAGTATGCCGTAAATCGCTTTAAGTCCGCGTTTATATTAAATAGCAGCAGCATAGCTTAATTAAGCAAAGGATTATATTAAGTACATATTTCTAAAAGGTACCTCATATGTTTTATGTTGTTGCTTTGGAAATATTTCTTTGTTTCTACTGATGTAATATATTTATTTACGTTAGACTTTTTAAGGAGAAAGGAAAAAGCCGAGCAAGCGGTTCATTTAATAATGAGTAAAATCGTCGACCAAATAAATACTCGCTGCATTTGAAGAGTTTCTAGTACAGTGAATATTTATTTGATAGACAGTTAAGGAATTCAAAAGGCAAAGGAGCGGCTAAGCGAACGGTGGGAACAACGATTTGGAGACACCAAAATCGCGACATATTTCATTTTATACAAGCTCTGTTTGAATGCGGGATTAAACACAAACTTTTTAACTTAACTAAATAACAGTAAATTATTTGAAAGAAG
>JAOCPS010000029.1:4244696-4259147 GCA_025505425.1 Graphium colonna | reverse complement strand
TTATCCCTTTGGGTTGCGGAGGTCGGATGCCAGTCGCTCTGCGTAAAAACTGAAATTCAGGTAATATTTGGGTAGATGAGAAGCCGACCCTAAAGTAACTCGGGAAAAGGCTAGAAGGAAGAAGAAGAACATTATAAGTATTATTAATATATACAGTTATAAAGCATATAATTTTATTTTATTTTTTATAACCAAAATGACAATTATAGTCACGGAATAAAAACCGTAAATATACCTAATTAAAACCATGATACGTTAAGAGATACAAAAAACTTTTTTTTTGTATCTCTTAACGTATCATTTTGTGCTGTAGGAATTAAAATATTCTGTAGTGGATAATATAAAACGGTTGGTAAAAGTTTTGACATGAATACATGCATTTTCTTTGAACATTTTGTGTTTAGAATACAATATGAGTACACTTCGCAACAGAGTCCAAACGTGTTTAAAGTTTCATTTGAAATACACCTTTACCGAAACGTTTATTTTCTTGGTTCGATTTCATAGCACCTTCAAAATAAATAAAATTCAACAACAAAGTCGTAAGTCGCAACATATGGCTCTTGAAATAGCTAGGGTTGAACGTTCAATTTCATACGTGCATTTTGTATTAAATTAATTTTTACTTGTTTCTCCCAATCGTAAACGTATTTTCTTTGGATAATTTTAACCGTTACCAGAAAAAATACAAGCTGAGCATATTACAACTCTTTGCGAAGCTGTAACAAATTCAGCTCGATTTCATTTTGTTGGAAGTATGCGATGTTTCTACTTAAGTTGACTTCTCACATCGTTTAACTTAATAACGTTTTATTAGTATTAAATAAAGATGATTCTATATAGTCCCAAATTTTTGCGTTGGTACAGACAGTAGACAGCTGCAGACAGCACGATTACTACCAATAAAAAGACCTATAAGAGCGTCAAAATTATATGCTATCAATAATTTATTTCGCATCTACATCACTTGTGTTTCTAAAGGCTAGACTTTAGTCTCCCGTTTCATCATTGTAATTTTTAACACCGAAGGTCCGGTTAAAGTATATGTGAGTAATTTCTCTCAAACTTCTAATCAATAAAAACTATCTTATCGGACAGTATTATTCATATGTCAAGTAACTTAAAGATATTTAACTTGATTTCAAATTGAGAATCATGCAATTGGCAAATTTAACTTGATTATCTCTTTAATAAAACAATATGTGTTCAAGAAGACCTAAAACAGGTAACAGCAAGCAGAACTGCTTGGGCTGAGAAAATTATTGCAACATATCTTCGATTGAACAGAAGGCTTCGGGAAAACAGGCGGAGCGCTTGGCCACTATACTTTATTGAATTATTGGAAAGTTTGATCGAAAATTATACTCCTATTTTTTGACATAATTGTAATGGCAATCAAGTTCCGAGTACTCTACTTTAATATCGTTAGTAACTCACCAATCACCATGTATAGTACTGCATCCAGTTCAAGAGCAAACCCCGACAGCATATTGTTTATGAAACGTAATAAATGTAATTTAAATTCGAATTTCTTAGTTTGTGATCGTCAGAACGCAATTGGAACTCACTGCGAAATGGGGTGCGGTATTTTTTCTGATTAGAACAATTAGTCAAAAATATTGCATTTAATAGCTTACATCAAATATACATATAGTAAATTCCTTACATTTAACAACGACATTGTAACAATTGAGATTTGAAACTAAAATTAAAGCCAATCCGGATCGAAGCCACTTTAAGGTAGGCCACAATAAATAAAACTGTTATTTAATTTCCATTAAACATCTCAAATGAAAATAAAACGTTTATGTTGTATAATGTTATATAAGATGTTCTCTTTATAATATAAATTGTAGGCCATAATATTTTTTACAGTTACAATCGAGAGAAACAGCGCTTTTCATGACCAATTTTCATTAATTTGCATAAAACGGATTTCGTTTCGGCAATGCGTATACACGTTTACGGACTTAATTTGAATTCGAAAATCATTATTACAGCCATAAATCTGTCTTTAAAAATTGTCGTTAAAAGATAATATCATAAGCTCATAATACCATTCAGCGTTCTTCGGACAAATTTAACCCATTTTTGTTTAAAATTTCATTATAATTCGAGTAGCTCTTAAGACATATATTACGTCTTAATTTATTTCTGTTTACGATACTTGTAAGCAAATTCGTTTCAATATATAGTCGGAGATGAAATAAAGTTTAACATACGCCATGGCTGCTTTTTCGTTTAATATGATGTTTGAGTACACTTGGCGAGTAGTTATTATTTAACATCAGTGAAAATAACTCATATCTGTATGCATCAAGCAGTTTTTTAGATCCATTATGTTTATTAATGTATTTTTAGAAGGTTTTAGTTTCGAAATGAGTTCATGTATCTGAAAATTTGTGGTGAAAAGCACGACCTTCTTTGATGGCAAGCGAATATTCTTTAAAACTAATAAAGCCCAAGACAAATTTCGTACATATTTTGCGCTACAAGTACAGTTTTAAAGTACGGTGAAAAGTTCTTGAAACAACGCCGCTGTTTCGCCATCATTCTCCAGAGCCAACGTCACGTTCCGCGTTTTATTGCTACTTCCAGCTCCCGTTAAAGAAGACTTTTATTTGCTAACAATTCGCAAATGCTATGAGACTGCAAAAATATTAAGTAGAAATAATCAATTATTAAGTTTTAACTTGCGTCGTGGCAGAGCCCACGTTATCGCCAACATAGATACCAATTTCGTTCACTATTGTAGGTAAAATATAGTAGATTATCTACATTCGTAATGTGTTTTTTCCAGTTCAAAACGATAATAAACAAAATAATTTTTTTTATTGAAAAAAAAATTAAATAATTACATTTTGATGACAATTTTTTAATTTTTTTCGGGTAGATATAAAGAATTTTGGTTGGCTGAATATAAATTCTAGCAAGAATAATCAATTTTGATATACAATTTTGTTTTGATAAGAAGCGTCAAAATTTCAAACGCACGTAACAAGGGTCGTTAAAAGTAATTGGAGTTAATTAACCATCGGTTTCGTTATAATGTCCCTTTAAAGTTATGATTATTAGACCAGTAATATCAGTGTAAAGCTGTGGAAACTAACCAACAACACCCGCTAAATACTAACACGCAAGAATAAAATAAAGTAAAACTCGTTAAGAACTTGTTAAATATAAGACCGTATGTACAAAGTTTCTGTTGGAACGCTCCAAGTTTACGATAATGGGCCCTTATCGGGGGGCAATCTATGCTTTCCATCGAAATTCTCTTTCGTTGGCACACAATTAGCTCTGATAGCTTTTTGTACCACGTCATGCTTATAAGGCGGTTTACAGAATTTACTACTAGTATCGCAATCGATATACAAAAATATATGCAGATAAAATAATTCATCATTCATCTGTAATGCATGAACGATATACTGCATCAATTATTTTAAAAAAATATTTTTTTTTTTGTTTTAGAATGGCTGGCAAGCGAGGGGATGATTCACCTTACATTAAAGGATGTCGGCGCCCATGGACACACAATATCACCAGCGTCGTCAGCTTTAAAAAGTGGGCGGTACAGGTCATTGAGTAATACGGGCTAGATATTAGGGGAAAGAATGGCATCCGACAACCGAAGAGCCATTTACACTTTATTTTATGTTCACTAACACATTGAAGACATAGTGCGGCCGTATAAGTGCAGTAACAGTTCTGTAAAGGTCGTGAATGATCTATGTTGTACCACCTTAAGATTTTCTATTCTTGTGTGACAGTCGCAATATTCTACCTCATCATCCTTTAACGATAAGCAACGGAAAATTGTCTCCAATTTATATTATTAAATAAATTTTCAAATTGTTAAAATGTGAAATTCGTATTTTATCACTAGGAAAATATAATTTCGTTATTATGCTAAATGGTATATAAATAATAAGCAGAATATTAACAACCCGCTTACCTAAATGGATACGTACTTCGTAATTGTTTCGAGGGCGCCAAGGGTATATTTACATTGTTTCAATCCAATGTCAAAAGTAAATCAATTATATACCTCATACACACCTTGAAAGTTAAATCAATATAAACATGGATTTTCGTTACTCTCATTTTTAATGTTCTATATATGTAATAAGTTTCTACGCTTTTAAATTATTTTAACGTGTACTTTTTATTAGCATTCCATAGTTGTCTGTACCAAAGATCGTTAATAAACTATAAATGTAATAGAATATAACATATTTTCAAGTTTATTATTCGATGTCAAAAACAATATCTTTGCAACATTTAAAGAGGTACTTCCAATTTTAGAGAGGATAGGTCATTGAGTGGAAGAAAGTGGAACTGACCACGCAATAGATCTTTAATTCTAGGAAATGTAAAAAAAAAAATAAAAGGAGTCAGATCAGGGCTATACGGAATATGAATTATGAACGCGGTATTTTCCTGGTAGAATAAATGTTTTGTTTATGGGCAAAGTGGAAGCTCGAATTATCGTGATTAAGAATGACGCGTCTCGCTGGCTTATCCCTCCAAAGTTCAACCATAATCTCTGGTAAATAAACATACGTGTACCAATCAGCGGTAACTGTTCTCGTTTTGGGAAGGATATGGTAAAAACATGTCCTTTTTTAAACAAACAAAGCAACCATTTTCTGGTACTCAGAAGAAACCACGACTTTCGTTGGCTTGACCTAGTCTTTGAAAACACAAACAAAGAATGAATCAGCAGTCATTCTTTCTTTCAAGCTCATAAAAATAAATCCACGATTCATTACTAGTGGCATAAATATATACGTCTTTTTACTTATTTCTTTTGAAGCGTTTCAGGGCATAAAGAGCCATGTTTTGCAGTTCTAGCATAATATGGGGTACTTATCCAAAAAAATATTTTTCTGACGCCTAAATCACTATGCGACATAGTTTGGATTGCTGTCATTTCAATACTAATAGTCGCCTGGGTCTGATATAATCTGACATGTCTTCTTGTTTTATTCCTTGTACAGCTGCAACGTTTTTAGGTGTTACTGCTATTTTTGTCGACCTGTAGAAGACATAACACTGTGAGAGGAACGACCCCGTCGATACTACACATATGAACAATATGTTATTATTTGACTAGATGCATTAACATTATATATAGAGCCTTGTTGAGACATTCATCTTAAGATAACCACGAAAGTTGTGATAAATTCACAAAAATTGTCATAATATGCGTGAGCATCATTTTGTTTATCGACTTGTCAATTTTAAAACAATATAACAAAAAGCACATATACACTTTTTTTCAATTGTGGAGAGGTCATCGTGATTGTAGGCCCTTCAGCCTAAACTACTGAATACCCCTCAATTTTGATGTACTCTAGCGTTAATTATTTAAAACTAGCTGAACTAATTCATCTGAGGTGACTTTTGAGTCGGTTTGTAAATAACATAACAAGGCCTTAATAACATTAATTTAGCCATTTTCCAATACAAATCTGTATGTGGCTGCATAAACCTGAAACAAACACAAAAACCTTGAAGCTAGATAAACAAAAACTACAAATAGTATAATATACAAAGGTTTTTAACTGTGCATTTTTGTACACTCATTTAAACTGAATGACATAGCTGTATAGGGGTATCTTCTTATCATCCTTAGCTTGGGTTAAACTTTAAAAAATCACGAATAATATTACATTCAAAAATAAAATTACCACTTAATAACATTCATTGTGAGTTATTATTTACTTTCATAGTAAACTTACCTACCTTAAAAATTTTTATTTTTTTATGATATTTGCTCAGTAATTAAGATTTTTAATTTTTATTAAAATACGAAAGGCTATTTATTGAAGAAAAAAGTAAATAAATAAAAAAAACGATCCGATTAACGTACTTAACGTGAAGCCGAACTTTGCCTCGTGGTTTTAATGTTGTAGCTTAAACACATTCACAAGCGGCGTTTTTATGTTAATGGCACTTAATCACAGAATGAATGTTTGCGTGTTGTTTCGTGAAATGGCTTAATTCTGCTCGAGGGCTGCAGGTGATAGCTACTGTGAACGATTAAAAACAATATAGCGCACACTAGTCGATAAGATAATTTTTATTTCGACATAAAACTACACTGTAGTTTAATTGAACGATAATGTTAGATTTTTTTTAAAAACACGATACAAAATGTTTCTTGCATTTTGAAGTTGAATAATTATTTTCACGTAAAACAGTGAAACCAAAAACCGTCTTAGAAATAAACATTCGCAGAACAATGTTTTTAGTTATTTTTATTTAAGATAGATATTCATGGAAATTATATAGAAATCACCTCGTATATCCTTTCCAATAAAAACAGAATTTTTGAAATAGGTTTATAGCTTGTGAAGAAATCTGCAAACATATAAACAAAAAAATCTACAGTCAAATTAAGAACCTTTTTTGTTAAGACGTTAAAAAATGTTTGTTGGTATTGATGAACGAGATCTAATAGTATTGTTTTATTTTTACTAATATTATAAAGGCAATGGATGTTTGTAAGTTTGTTTCATGATGACGCTTTCTCATCTTAAGTTTGCCTTCGATTATAATATTTAAAAACACGTTGTCAGAAATAAAATAAAATATACAGAAGAAATAATTGAACCAGAATATCTACTATTTATTAAAATTATCAATATTACTTCTAGACGAGCGGCCAGTATTAGTAACCTGTATAACTTAATTACAATATGATATCTGGAATACAGACAATAAATAGGGGCCGTGGAAAATACAGAGTTAAACATTGACAAATATAGTTGACGCGAGTGAATACGTAAAAAATTAATATAGAATAATAAAATTTACAAGAGGATGTCATATACAAAATGTATTTAATGTTTAGGATTTAATAATTATTGTTGTTTTTATTAGATAAACTTACTTAGTCCATACATTACTGAGATAAGCAAAGAGTATCTATTTATTGCTTTGTAACGTACTAATAAATAACGACCATAACCATTAGAAGCGTATCTAGTAACACTACATAAATACGCACGCTATCGCATTGAAATAAATCCGCATGAAAAATAGTAAAAGATTATACTAAAAAGCTTGATTTCCTTACAATAAAACTATATATAATATTTTGCATTAAATTTATATTCCCATGCAAAAACAACACTGTTCTAACTTAATTTTAAAAATGCAATTATGTAACAACATCAGAAATTTTGCAGTATTCGGACCATAAAATCAACTTTCGAAAGCTCTATCTTATATATAAGTCAAATTTAGTGAATTGACATCAGTATATACAGTATACCTGCTTGGTATTAATTTATAAAGTCGACGCCATGTCCACCCTTTTCTTTTCCTATTCCTATCCTCTCCAAATCCTTAATCCCCACCCCATCCTATCTAATAAACCTATTAAATCCGATCTTCCAGGTAGACAACGCACTCGCAATTCTCCGGATGTTGCGTTTGTTTATGGGCGACGGGATCGCTTACCATCAGGTGAACCGTCTACTCGTTTGTCTTCCTTTACATAAAAAAAGCCTGCAGTAATACACAGCTTGAAGTGCGTGATGCCTGAATGAGTTGGAAAATTTGCACCTGCAAAGGGTAAATGAGAAAGTGATATACAGATCTGCAGCTACCAAATAACCCTCTTGAGCATACAACAATTGATAAGGTTTCAACCATCAACAGCGGGAACCTCAAACACCGGGCAGAACTTGTAGCGAATGCTACCTCAAACCTTCTCTTTAAGGCACTTCCTGTTCTTCTGCCGTTCAATGCTCTCCTCATAGCAATCCTCATAAGCATCCCCAAGCCAAATAAGCTCTAAGCTGTAACACCGAACTATAGGCCAATCAGTCTCCTCCGTTTAATGGAGATAATTTACGAGCGCATAATTCTTATACGAATTAAGATGTGCATCCAAGACCTAGATCTCCTACCGAATGAGCAGTTCAGATTCAGGACTTACCATTCTAGCTTTCTCCAACTTCTCCGCTTTATAGGCCGTATACTCTCCAACCGCCATCATGTTACAAAAAAAAAATACTTTTGTGGGGTTGTTACTCTTTGACGTCACGAAGGCATATGACAAAGTCTACCATAATGGATTACTTAAAAAGCTGTACATTTTTGTTTTTGGACGGACTTGTGCACACAATTCGAGACTTCTTGTATAATCGTCGGTTCCAGTTTGGAGTCGAATAAACACATTCTACCCGCCGAGCCGTAAGAGCTGGTATTCATCGAGTGTCGGTGGTCTCCTTAACATTATGGACGCTATATTCCAGAGACTTCCCCAAAACTCTTATAGTCAAATTCGCTTTTTATGCTAACGGCACTACTCTATATGCGACCGAGCTCTATATTACAGAACTGAACGCTTTTCATGGTTAGTTCAGACAGCGGAGGAAAGATGTCAATCCAAAAAAAAGCTAGGCAATTTTATTCAACAGTTGAACTAACACATAAAACGTGAAAACTCGGTCCAGTTAGGTTATTCGGCCAACTCATAAAATGGCACTGTAAAGCAAAATGAGATAATATTCTGATATTCAAAAGTCACATAAAAGCAGTGGCCTATAAAACAAAGTTTATAATGTTTCGCTTTCACTTGCCATTACAACCACAACGCATCAACCAGCGAACGCGCGGTCTCCGATATCAAACCTACACATGATTTCGAAGGAGGTTTAGACGGTTTTAAACCTCGCACATTAATGCACATTATTGTTCATATTTAATTTAATTTAGCATCGATCATGTGATCTGACTCATGCTTAGATCACATTATGATTATTAAAACTTCCATGATTGATACAAGAAGTCTTGGCCTAATGTCTCGTGATGCAGTTGGATATCCAATACTTAAAAACAAAGTTATCAAAACACTCCAAAAAGTTAAAACTCGAAAATTACGTTATCCCGAAAATGTTTACATACATCCTTAACGTAAGAAAATAAAGTTATACTTCCGCTCTTAATTTTTAATACAATAAAAAAAGTTATTATGCTTCCGCTCTTAAATTATTAAAAACAATAATAAAAAGGCTTCCTGATAAAATTAATAAACACCACGATTAAATAACTTTTTGTCACCCTTCCCAAGAAGCCTAATAATAAAAATGTGAGCAATGAAGAACTAGTCCTATGAGTCAGTCAGGATCACAAGTTATTCACCGCTATTTTCTTCGATCTGTATTCTAACAAAGGCGAAACATACCAAAGAAAAAAGTGATGCCGATATCAACAATATACAAGTGTCCCATAAGTAATTTGAAAGGCGCGCGGAGTGCGGGGGAAGCACCAACGGTCTTTCGGAATTCAGTCGCCATGGACCATATCACCGGAGCGGACTGTGCATTTTGTTGATTAAGAATTGGGTCCAAAAGTTCGAGGAGACTGGCTCTACGTTGGATAAACAACGATCGGGCCGAGAAAGAACATCACGGACGGGAGATAACATCGACGTAGTGCAAGAGTCAGTCTGAAAATCCTACTCAATCCATTCGTAAGCGTTCCAGTGCATTAAATATACCCAGATCGACGTTACAGCGCATTTTAAAGAATGATAAGAAATTTCATCCATACAAAATTCAGTTAGTACAGGAGTAGCGTAAACCCATGTCGCAAACATCAAAGGCCCTTACATAGCCCTAATGTAACAGTTTGGGCGGTAATGTCAGCGCATGGCATCATAGGCCCATACTTTTTTGAGAACGAACATGGTCGTGCGGTTACTGTTACTTTCGAGCGGTATGTGGCAATGATCGAGGATTTTTTTACACCAGAGTTACGGAATTTTCCAAGTTTCAATACCCGGACATGGTTTTAACAAGATGGCGCAACTGCCCATATATCAAAACTGCTATGCCCGTCGTCCGTCAACTTTTCCCTAACAAAGTGACATCTCGAAGAGGAGACATTATGGCCACCACGTAGTCCGGATTTGAGTTTTGTGATTTTCAAAGGACTTGTGGGACACCAGTAGATTGGGCGCAGTAATCAAATACAAATACTAAAGGACTTTTTAACATTAGATTGGTTGAGTGTCAGTAAAGAGCACCACGAAACTGTTCCACCTCGCTTGAGACAAGAAAAAGTGTTCATAAAGAAAATGCTGAACTGAAGGTTCATCTTACGAGAATGAAGAGGTATGTACGAGAAGAAGAATGAACACTAACTAACGCACCTCGTATTTATGTGAAATACACGGCTATTTTATTTACCACACCTAATTTTTTTATTATAAATATACTTCCCGTTCTGCACCTACCATAAATGATCTTCACACCACGAGTTAACTGGAAGAGAATGCCTATAGGCATTAAGTTCCGCCTTTGCAACCTTATTTTTTTTGTAAGGTGGTACAATAAAGTTTTAAATAAATAAATTAAATAAAAAATACTTTAATTAAATAAAAAATACTTTAAAAATATCATAAATACTTTAAAAATATCATAAATACTTTAAAAATATCATAAATACTTTAAAAATATCATAAATACTTTAAATATATCATAAATACTTTAAAAATATCATAAATACTTTAAATATATGTAGTCAAATGCCTAGTGCTGTATCGATATTCTGATATACATTAATTGGGCTTTTCTATTTTTAAATGATTCTGTAGTACTACTGATGTATGCAGACCACTACGGACTGTGCTCCTTGATCCAATTTTATATTTTTAAACTGTATTACTGTAGTATTCTTTTTATTTATCTGTACTCTGTGGTGCGGTATTGCGATAAATTCTTTTCATCGTGTCTGGTGTTTTCTTATTTATTTAATAAACTTCAGTTGCAGACGAGTATAGTTTATAAAATTATTGGTTTATAGTTATTATGCAATTATTATTGCTATAACGCACTAACTTACTGCAGTGAATCAATGAATTAATATAACCTATATCCTCAACAAAGCTACTATTATTTCGTAAATGTGTTTTAATGTGTACTTGAACCATGGCGGACAAAATAAGGTTTGTAAAATTAATCGGAATTTCTATATAGTGAAATAGTAAATCCAAATCCAATAAATTAAACAATAAATGTATAACATTCACATTATAATCTTTCGGGGCCTATGTCCGCGTGATACATATTTATTTTTTATATCTCATAAATATGTCAATGCTGATTATGATCATGTAGAGGTTTCGTCAAATTTCTATGACGAATTGCATATATACGTTATATTTATTAGCTTAATATGTATATTAATTTCCAACATTTAACAAACCAACATAAAATTATTTCGACTTTTGTTACAAAGTCAAAAGTGCTTAATAATATTAACATTTAATGTGTATAACTTTTTACAATATTTTTTAACTCTTCTTAATTTTTTCCAGAGTTAATTCTAAGTTTGACATTCAAGAAAACTATGAACCATCAGATTCCGACAATGAATACACAGTTAAAGAAAAGAAAACCATAGATAAATTAAAGAAAAGGAAACATGATGAAGTGGAAAGTGAAGAAGAAATTTATGGTTTTTCTGAATCAGAAGACGAAAATGATAAGAATGATTTAGATATAGCTGATAGCGATGTGGAAGGTCAGGAAGATTCTGATGATGACTTGCCCAATTCTAAAGCTTGGGGTAAGAAGAAAAAATCTTATTATTCCACTGATTATGTTGATCAAGATTATGGTGGGTTTGGTGATGATGAGGAAGATGCACTTATGGAAGAGCAGGAAGCTAAAAATATTCAGAAAAGACTTATTGAACAACTGGGTGAAGAAGATTTCGCCTTAGAATTTTTCAGTACCCAGGGTATTGAGACAGATTTAAAGGAGAAAGTAATTAAAAGTGACTTAAGTCAAATGACTAAAAGGCAAAAATTGCAAATACTTGAAAAGGAAAGTCCAGAGTTTGCCGGTCTGATTGATGACTTTAAAACTAAACTGACAGTTGCAAAAGATGATTTACATCCTGTCCTGGAACTTATCAAGGGTGGAAAATTACCAAAATGTCCTGCCTCTAAATTTGTTAAAACCAATTATGATCTTATTCTTAATTATTGTACTAATATTAGCTTTTATCTACTTCTCAAGAGTCAGAGGATTAATATACAAAATCATCCAGTTATAAAGAGACTATATCAGTATAGACAAATGCTTAATAAAATGGAACCTATATATTTGGAAGTTATAAAGCCACAAATAGATAGATTGCTATTAGCAGTGAAAAATAATTTGGAGATTACTGTTCTTGAAAAAAGGTCAAGTAAAAAACGGAAAACTGATAGGCTTTCTTCTGAACATGTACCTAAGAAACTAAAATTGATAAATGACTTGGAGAAGGATGATGGTGACGATACTGGTGTCTCAGATGCTGATGATTCTGCAGAAGATCCAATAACAGATGATCACTTAAGTAGTTCAGAAGGCCAATATAGGCATTCAAATGAGTCCGAAGAAAGTGGCTTTTCAGATAATGATGAAATAGAGAATGATAATAATAAACCATCTACATCTCAAGATGTAATAACTAATGATATAATAGAAAAGCGTGAAATTACCTATCAAATAGCTAAGAACAAAGGTCTGACACCACACAGGAAGAAGGAGCAAAGGAATCCAAGAGTTAAGCATAAACTGAAGTATAGAAAAGCAAAGATAAGGAGGAAGGGAGCAATTCGGGAACCGAGACTGGAAATTGAAAGATATAGTGGTGAACGATCTGGAATAAAGGCTAATGTTAAAAAGAGCATTAAGATTAAATAGCATGTATATACATCTTATTTCAAATAATGGACACACATGTAATTAATTGTTTTATTTCATAAAATAAAGTGTTAAGTGTACAATGTATTTTAGTGTTGCCACCTGTAACAAAAAAGAAATAGTTTACTTTTTATACAAAACTAAGTATTTGAATTACAATAACAGTTTAAAAGTTCACAAGATGAATGATAAATTGTACTTACAATTTCAATACTTTATCTTTTCCTCCTGAAGCGACATAAGCTCCATCAGGTGACCAATCAACAGCAAATACTTCATCTGCATGTCCAGGCAAGTCCAGTTCCAACTTCTTTGTTTTCATGTTCCATACTAAAATATTTAAAATAAGTCTTCTAAATTTTTAATAAAAGTTTTGTTTTATTATTTCTTTATTTGAAACTTTATTGTACCACCTTACAAAAAAAAAATAAGGTTACGAAGGGTGAACTTAATGCCTATAGGCATTCTCTTCCAGTTAACCCGTAATACTTATTTTATTCAGTTTAAATCATAATGTCTTATTTAAATACAACTTCAACTTGGAATAAGATGCTTTAATTGAACTATTAAAAGTATAAAAATATTGGTTTCATAAATAAAAGCAATAAAAACATTTATTGCTATAGTATAATTATAATACCTTTCAAGGTAGAATCAGCACTTGAACTCAAGAGTAACCTTGAATCTGCTGACCATGCAACCATATACACTGCTTGTACATGGCCCCTAAGGGTAGTAATGAATTTACCAGTAGCTGCTTCCCAAAGCTTAACTGATTTATCAAATGATGCAGAGGCAATGATTCTATAACAATAAGAAAAATATATATATTGTTAAGTCCACAAATTTATATTAAGTTCCATTTTATTAAAATATAATTTTGTATATTGATAGAATTTATTTTGAATTCAAATGATATTAAAATATTTGTGGAACTCCCTTTTTAGTTTTAATTAAAAATAAATACTTCTGGGGTCTACTTAGATGGGTACTAAATATATTTTATTATAATTTAAGTATTTGTTTTAGCTCAAATCAGTTAAATTATTTTAAATCTATGTTTTTATTATATGGAGGACATACAAGATTTTACTAGGAATCACAAACCTTGTATCTGGTGAGAATTTCACATCATTTATGAGCTGCTGGTGTCCTGTCATTCTTGCAAGGGGCCTCTTTTCTTTTTCGGGAAGCCATAAAAATAGAGTGAAATCATCAGATCCAGACACCAAACGCTCTGAACCTTGGGAACAAGCTTGATTGTACCTTTCAATGGCTCGCTCTTGCAGAATTTTTCCTAAAAAGTGGTTAAAATCAGTGTTATTTATTTTTTCGAAATTTACAAAAAGGGAAAGTTTTTAAAAATATCTATACTTCAGGTAAAAAAATTTTATACTGGAGTTTTTTAAATATAAAACTTAGAGTGAAATTATTTCTTTATCTATTTGTACTTACTGTCTGTTGTAGGCTCATTTCTGTCAAGGATTGGGTGATATGGCCCTGTCCTTAAAACATAATCTGTGCTGAGAGCAAGTGTATTCACCCAATGTGCATGACCCTCCAATGTCCGGCAAAGAATTCCATCATCAGCTCTCCATACCTAAATTGACACTACATATTGTTGAATAATAAGAGTAATGTGCAATATAACTACTAAGTAATAATAATAATAATAATAATGATTTATTTGCGAAACATAGGTACATTATAAGGTGTTATTAGTTACAGTGGTAAG